>JANSTV010058988.1:0-12353 GCA_027564135.1 Lestremia cinerea | reverse complement strand
GATTATGGATTAGACGATGAAGTAAATTAACTTGTCTCTTATGGAAATTGCTAGCTCAAACTAACACACACACACACTTGTGCTCCCTCAGCTACGTACACACAGACACCGGCACGGACACCGAAAACACATAGACTTTTGTTTGATAAGAATTTTCGGTTGTGTCATGATGTAATGAACGGAAAACTGTCCGATATTGTTCATTTGGCTTCATACATTTGAAATTTAGGTCAAACATGGATGTTGTTTTATGCAAATGTCAATCTATTAAAAGTCTTTTGAATGATGTCTTTGTTCTTAGGTGGGATTTGAAGGCTGTCAATTGTGAACATTTCGAACTTGCCGTAGTCTTTAGCCATTGTTTGAACGATATTATGCGCTTCGTAATTAAAAATGGGAAAATGAGCATATAGTACATTGTCTGATAAATTTCCAGCAAATTCCTTTCCTTCAATAACCTACAATACAGATCCTCACCATCACAAATGCCATCAGCAAAACTTCCACTAAAATATAATTAGTTATTATAAGCTCCTCTTCATTTTGCATAAATATTAGGTATATTTTAATTAGAATATTTAGTTTGCTCTCGTTCGTATTCAGCAGAGAAATGAATATTCGGTGAACATACCTCCATCATGCTAATGGCTATAGACATGATATACACATCGAATGTGTGTAATGTATTTGGTTTGCGATGGTGTCTGTGTGTGTGTGTGTGTATGTGTGTGTGCTGGTGTGTGTGTGTCTGTGTGTGTGGCCTGAGTAAAGAATTGAAGGGGCTATCCACGATACAACATGAACAATAACATTTGCAATCCAACAACAAGCTCATACGCCAGAGATGCATTCACCTGCAAGCCCCGGAAAAGCCTGGCAAAGCATCGTTGCGTCTAGCAGAGACTAGCGGAAAACGGTTCCACAGTAAGCTCACATATTTTATGCAAACACAATTCTCAATCCGATCTCAGCTTAAAATAATATGCCATACAGTTATGAAGTCATGTTGCATATGGTAATGCGTCATCTCTTTGGGGACCTGATTTGCTTCGAGTATTATACATTTCGGCGATACATACAATAATAAGCTTGTTCGTTTCATACAAAATCCAGACCATCTGCTTTTGCTCATGCTTACAATTTTCAATTAGATTCCCGTTGAAATCCCTCAACAGAACCTTGTGGTTCGATTCTCAAGTCCAATTGGAAGTTCATTAGGATTGCGATACACCGCATCTCACACCACATGCTTGCCAGTGTTGACCTGTTGGTCGGAAATGCGGGCAACCAATTCAAGCATTTCAACACGATGGCCAAGAGCATGCCGCAGAAAAAGCTTGCGTTAGGCAAAAGTTTCGTCCGAACAAACCGAAATGACGAAATGTGATCTATATTTTCCGTTAGATCAAATCGAAATTGGCTGTGGCTGTGGCTGGATGACGGATGACCGTATTGCGGTGTGTTTAAACAGGTGTCTGTGGCATTTGTGCCAACTCGATTTTTTCCTCAACGTTTTCGTATTGGAAAAGCTTCCTGCTCGATATCAGACGATGATTTGGCAAATATTTGAAAAAGTGAATCTGTAATTACGCACGTAGAACTTTAGAAGCAAAATAATAAATGAACAAACATTACGTTCATCGGTCGGTAGGATGACAACCGCCACCAGAGACATCGAAAGCAGCCCATCAAGAGGAATTACTCATTTCTGTTATCGTTTTTAATGGCCCCGCTATTAAGCGACACAGTTTTGATTTAGGTCGTCTCAGACCTCAGTCGTGATCGATTCGATTTGTTTCCCCTCTCCTTCTTGAGCTGCAGTCTCGTCTCGATGCGGCCCTTGCCCTTCCACTCCCCACCATCCGCAAGACGAAAGAGTCGAATGGAATTTACATCGATTATTTCGCCAAGAGATTCTTATCCGACATATTTGATCAATCGTTGAAACTTTGGAAATTCCTCTGTTTTGTGCAAAATTTATGGAAATGCTTTGGTTCGGGCATTGTTATGAAATAGTTATATATATCATACATCAGTTGGTCGAATGAATGGAATTATGAATTTATTAGAACGACAAAATCTAATAACAATAACAATAACAATAATTGTGTACTGGATAATGGATTTATATTAATGTTTTCGTACGGAAACCTATTCGATTTGTAGTTATCTAAATGTTATCTGTCTTTTGGGCCGTACCAAATTGAGGATCATAGTCATGAATGCTACGGGAAAATTGTCCGAAGTTTCGGCGATGCCGAAGCAAGACGATGGCCATCATGATTATAATGATGATGAGAAATGGGCTCACTCATCTTTTTGCTTCTTAGCAAAGCCTACCGCCGTAACCAGTGGAACATGCTTGCAGCCCCATGAACCGACATTGAGTTGAATGCTGATGGTTGAATTAATATTTAACCAAGCATATTTTTGGGGAAAAACAAAGGCAGTCGCATAAACGTAATACTTGTTTAGGTTTTGGATTTTGTTTGTGGATACAAAGTAAAACAAAGCAAAGCAAAGCAGCAAAGTCACGGGGTGTTTTCATATTAATTTTGTTTACAACAGTCGAGGAATACGTATACATACTTGTGCGGATACGGGCAGACACACACACACACACACACGCACACAGACACGGCCGCATAAGCAGCATCCACAATGTGGTCGTTTCTTGGATGCCGGAACTTTAGCGAAAGCATCATCCACCATTAACATCCGAATAATACTTCTTAGCTTCATACTCCGTCTGTTTGGCACGGCTAAAGCTTAAATTTTTGCCAAATAATGAAAGTATGCTCCGTTCTCACTTCATACCGTCCGCTTTCTGGATAACCATTCCACCTCGTGGCATTTTCGCAATGATCGTGTGTACGTGTGTACGTGTGTGTGTGTGTGTGGGTGTGTGTGTGTGTGTGTGTGCTCCCCTGCTTGCCGACTACCTTCATCTCAGCCACTTTAATTCAATATTAATATGGTGCTTCGTTAAACCAGTTCCGAAGGGATGAGAAGATGAACACAGAAATATGACGTTATGTTGTGTTATGTCGTGAAGTGTAGTGTTGCTTTATCTGTTTTTGCAAAGTGAACATTTGGTTATATTCGGTGAATGGGTGCAACATTGTTCGTGCTCTACTCATGAGCATCGCAGACAATGTGCTTTGAGCAGGGAAAAAGTACCGAAAGCTGGCTTAGCATTCGGCAGAGAGGAGAAAAAAAACCGTAGGAACCGGAAAGTGAATTCCTCGATTTTATTAACCTCAACTTGGTATTTTCGTTCTTTTGCATTTCGTATCGCTGTCAGTGCAATACACAATCACCGTGTAACACAAAGAGGTTTCCAAAGTTTTCAACTCATTCATTATTCGCGATGGTTTTTTGAGAGAGCACAGTTTTTCGCTCTTTTCGCTCCTGTAGTGTGAGTGGGACTGATAATTTGTACATGTGTGTGTGTGTATGCGTGTGTGTGTGTGTACGTGTGAGTGTGTATGTGCTTTTGGCACGCGTGTTTATGGAATTATATTTGAATATAAATGCAATATGAATACGTAATATCCCCCAGTGGTTGATTGCGTCGTCGGTTGCAATATGCCAGATGAGCGTGCAATATTTCCAATGTTGAAATGAAGGTGTGAGTCAACGAGAGAGTCCCAAATCGAATCGAAAACATGGAAATTTATACGAATGTCTTCGCTATGCTGGCTCTGTATCTGGAGCAAAAGTATGAAACATGGCAATTCAAAAAGTAATTTTTCTTTTCGCACCAGAAGCAAAACAATCGATTGGAAATGAGAAAATTGACAAATCGCTGTTGGTATTGTCAGTCGTGTCAGTGGCAAGCACAAGAAATTCATCATCGACGAAAAAAAAAAAAAAATGAATAGACGATGCGAAAAACTTTGTTTCGATTTGCCTAAGACAAAGGCGGAAAACAAACTCTTCTGCGAGGCAATCTTCGCAGGCGAATGCGAACGCAAACACACAAAGCACCAACCGGTCCGACGAAATCGACGCGCTTGCGAAAAGTTTTTAGTGTTTTGGTGGCAACAGTGTGCCCGAAAAGGAAACACACAAATAGACTCTCCTATTTTCAATCGTCCCACATTCTCGTACGATTCTCGTTGTGAAAGCAATGACGCTGGACGGACTAATATTCCAACAACAAGACAAAGTTTTGTGCATTTCGCTTGGGTGTTGGTTGTTCTCCTCTCTTTTTCCCTGTTTTTTTCTCCATCGATCTTCGTTTTTCGACCGAATCTCATTCAACGTTCTTCTTTCCGCATTCGGTGGATTCGCTATTGGGCCGAATCCGAATATGGATAATTTCGTTGCCGATGAGATAAACATTACTATTGGAAAGTTTCCGTTGGTGAACACACACATTGTGCAGCGCATAAAATGAACTTTATCTCATCCAATTACAAAAATTTTCCTGTTTCACCTTGCGTTTGGGACGCTTCTCGTGCAGCCCAGTCCCATTCGCTGCAAAGTTTCAACCAAATCAAGTCCATCGACAGAAATCTCAATCATTTCTTGTTGCGCTTCTTTTCAACTCAACCGGAATCGTTCCGTTGGCTTTCGATTGGAATCGCGCGATGCGATCGTAAGCGCAAAAATTTGTCCAACGAATCAAAATCGCTGATCTCATTTTAATGCGCTACGATAAATGCGGTTGTATTGCACTGGCCATTTGTTGGGGCCATTCCGTTCAATTACATACAGATCGATGACCTTCTCGATCTTGACTTACTCCAATGCCAATGGCCCACAGCGTTTGCACAGAAACACGGGCAAGAACGAAAACGAAAAACACGTTTTCAGATAAAATGCTGGGCTTGTGCTCCAGAGGTAGGTATAATAAATGCTTTCGCTCGACGAATACCAGATTAGAAATTCAATGCGACAACACAAAGACCAAGTGGCGAATATACGGTACGCGTTTATCGGAGAGCGCAAGGATGAAAAGAATCGAATCAAAAAAAAAAAACAAAACAAAAAAAAAAAAAACGGAATGGCAAGGAACGAAAACGGAATCGATTCGAATAAACAATGGCAATGCCGCTGTGTCGTCCTCAGCAACCCGAAAAGAAAGAAAACAATATAGATTTACTTAGCATTAAGTGATTCAATTCGATTTATTCTGACAATAAATTTTGCTCCCATTTCACTCGGGCTTGGCTTGTGAGCCCGTCGCAAATATGGAAATGAAAATCGAAAGAATCATAAGGAGTCACAATAGCGAAAGAAGAATTACAATAATTATGTCGCTCGAACAATATTTTATTGAAATACTGTCGTTGTCGTCGTCCTTGTCGAAATCACACTCCTCCATTGCTTTGAATCGTGTAAATAAATCTTCCAAACGATAGACTCTGTGATGTGTACAGCACAAGTGGGAGAAACGCGCGCTGCGATGATGTAACGGGCGGCCATTAGGTCGTGCCATTCGACTTGTAACCCAGCGAACGAGCAAACAATGAAAAGAAAACTAACGGATATTGAAAATATGGAGATTTTCTTTTATGACATTTATTTTTCCTTTTGCTCCTTTTGCTCCTTTTGCTCCTTTCTTCCTTCATCTTTCACTTCTTCTCCAACGATTCTCCGATTCATCGAATCCGATTCAGTTGCATTTCGTATTTGAATTATTGAAAATGCAGAGATAAAACATTCGTTCAAGTCACCATTTTTCACGCTGAACATGCCATCGAGTGTGCGATTTCGATTCGCCCGAATCCGAGTAATTGACATTCCGTTTGGTGAAAATTGCAAAGCAGTTTCTCCCGAGAAGGAAAATACCGAAAATAACAGAACACGTTCGCATTAATCATTTGCGTTGTCAACATCCTTATTCGCCTTCGAAATGACTGTTTCCCTTTCATTCAGTCTAATAGAGTCGTTCTTGTGTCGTTTGATCATTTGGTTCAAGCTCTGATTCAATAATAACGTTAGTTCTAGTCAAATACACAGCCATCAAGCAGAGGCAAGTGAGACAAGTGTGCGAGTCGGTGACGAGTGCAAGAGGAGAGCAGAGAGCCAAACAAAACACAAGACGGAACAAAAACGACAAGAAACAAACAAACCGAGAGGGAAAAAATCCAAGTAGAAAACGAGAAGCGAAACGACAAACTGCATGAAGAAAAACAACGTGACGTTTCGATGGATGGAATTTTAATGCCATCGTCTGGGATGGCATGGATTTCAAAGGAAATCAGTCTTTTTGTTTCAACATTTTTTTTCTTTCCATTCCCGTGTGTTCGCCATCAACTTGCAACTGCAAGCATCACGCATACAAATCTCATCATTTTTTTCTCTTCAGTGTTCGTTTCATCAAACGAGGGAATGGAGACAGACAGAATAAAGGAAGAAGAAGAAGAAGAAGAAGACAATCAATCGATTTCACGTTTCAAATGGATTTTTCCCATTCAGTCGTTGACCACTCATTTCTTCGGTTTGTTCATCGATTTCCTTTCTTTGGTTTTTGTTCCTCTCTCAATGCTTCATTGTCGATCGCTCTAATTCAACCGTGTTCATCGTTTCGAAACAATGCCATTCCGCCAAACGAAAACAATGGGCTCCTTATTGAGCTCAACGGTGAGAATGATCAAGTTGTTCGGGATTAATTTTCAATGGTGAATTATTGAAGGTTCTGTGACTTGTTTAATAAATCAACACTTGAAAATATAATTATTGTTATAAATCGATTTTGACCGTTCTGCCAGAGACAACTAAATCCCGTAGCCATGAGAATTTTAAGGAAGACATCAAAAAGAAAAAAAAACACAGCACACACTCAGTTTCAGACGAAAACAACAATGCCAGATTGAAAAGACAATTAACATTCGAGAAAAGGCAAACAATGAGCACACAGCACGAAAAACCAAAAGGAAAATCACGTAGCGATTCAAACACATGCCCGAGTTTCTACCTGCCGTGAATGACCTTTTTTACCCAAATTCAAAATTTAATATCTCAATTTCTGACATTTTTCCTTTGCTTCTTCTTCTGGTTCTGCTCGAAGGAAGAAGAGCTACACCCGTCGGCTTGTTGGTATTCCGTGTGTGCGCTTCCTCATATATTCGGCTCGTTAGCCCGGCTATCCCATCGTGATCAATAGATTTGACCACCGACATCAGGAAAAGGCTGAAAAATGTTTTCTATTGATATCTAAATTTTCCTTGGGGTCCCGTCTATCGTTGGGTCGACTCGTCGATGGGCTGCTCTGGCGTTAAGTCACAACCCTAATTTACAAATAATAACAATGTTAGAGGCCGAACCGGGGCCAACATGCCGAATCGGACAAAAGCCGAGAGAATTTTTCGGTAATAATTTGTTGTTTCGAGCAATTTGTAACCGTATTTTGTCGAAGCCACGTGTAATTATTAGCTCATATGATTCCCGCGTATTCGCCATGCCGTATTATTACGGGTGCAACCCTGCTATGAATGTGCGTGTGTGTGAGTGTTTCTGCCTTGTTTGTGCGACGAAACTGGCCAACCTAACAATCAACATGCGTCTCTGGTGTTCGAGTCTGAACCGTTCGAGGCGACGTCAACAAGCGTAACGTTCCCATCATCAAGAAACGCTGCTGCTATCTGCGTGATTGTGCGATTGTGTGTCTTTGAGTCGAAATCGACTGCGAGGTGTCTCCTCGAAACGTTGCGAACGTTGTTGTGGAGCCTCCCAAAAACAGCCAATTCGACAGCAAACGGCTCTTCGATTCATTAAAAATTGCTGCAGCATTAATTCACTGTGCTCAGGCGGGGACGTTTGTCATCCACTCCAGATGCCCTTGAATGTACATTAGACGGATGACATTAGTTCGTTATGAAGCTTAATCATGCTAATTAGGTTGGAATTGGAAAGGACGAAAAACGAATGGCTTCTTTTGAGAAATGAATATTTGATGTGGAATTTCAACCCAAAAGATTGACAGGTTCACCGGGGGAATGAATGATGTCTCTAGGATTTCCGAAGGGCAGCACGATAATCGAAAGGTTGATTTTCGGCGTTTTGTTCTTTTTTTCCTTTTTTTTCGTTGGGAAACATCGGAAAATATGCAAAGTCATCGTTGAAGCCGGTACGACGATGAAATATTAAACGCTACATTCTAGTTTTGTTCGTGAGAAGCGTTAAATGCGGCACATCGCGACATCGCCAAACGAATGAAATGGAAATATTTATGTCATGCTCGATGAATGCACCGACCAAATGGATGAGTGATGTGTTTCTGGTGGAACAATGGAGGAGGATGTTCTTGAAATGGAATGACAATGGCATCGATTGAGAAGGGGTTGAGGAAGGAGGCGGGGTTGTGAGGTGATGAGCTAGACCGGGGAATTTGCTTCGGAATACTTCATTTATTGAACTTCATCAAAGTTCTCGACGCGAAGTTTCCGGTGAAGACCCTCCTCTGTGCGGAAAACTTACAACCGACGAATGCTCGGCTCGTAATGAACATCGACCGGAATCCATCAGTCGGCCAACATTCCATTCCAACGTAGTACTCTCGCCAAATCACAGGTAACATTACGCAGAGAAAACCCACACACAATCGAATCCAGACAAACACATGACCATTCGCTGAATGATAAATCTCGCCAGACACAAAAACCTCCGAAAATGAATGAAAAATACATGAGGGTATTGGAAATTATTTATTCACAATTCTTTTTCAAATTTTTTGCCTCTCTCTTTTTCGCTGGTTCTTTCGCTGCAGCCAGCGCAACAACAACACGGACCAACAACACTGACAATGGCTGGATGCAAATAGGAAAAATAGTGATAAACAGAGAGCCGAGTGAACTGAACGCAAACGAAACGAAATGAAACGACAACAAACAGAAACGGCGAGGAAACGGGAAATATACAAACACAGACATTTTCAAACACTTATTCTTATGCATTTTCCTGAAAAGCATAAATTTGTCGCTGTGGCGCAATAAAAACTAAATTGTTGCCAAAGCAATAAATTATTGTGGAACGCGTGGTGGTACATTGTAGCTGTTGGTTTCATCGTTATTGTCGTCGATATCATTGTTTTCGTGTCGTTGAGTACGGCTGTTCGGGGGGAAGGGGGTGTTGGGCGGAAGGGGGGTGGTGGAGGGGGCTTCGAAGAAGGTGCAAATGGATTCCTCCCACGTTTTTTTATCGGCAAAAGTGTTTTAATATCATTTTTGGCGAGAAACCCTCACACATGAGTGCTCTTTCAAGCACTCTCTTGAATGGCTTCAGGCAAATCCCTTTCCGAACTTCACACATCATTGAAATTCAATAAGTGCCGGTGTTCGAATTCGCAGTTGACAGTCCCAAACCCATTTCATGCGATAACGATACGCTTCCGAGGATAACAAATCATAATTAACGATCATCAGTGGCGGTTGCTCGTTCCACTGTATGCTGGGCATGCACCCATGCAATCTTTCATTAAATGCAACCACCGAAATTTTGAAAATAATGAATTCACCAAATCGAAACAGCTGATTGAAAATGTCGCACAGCAAAAAGCGAACAAACACAACAAAAATAACGAGATAATTGAAATGCAATGTCCGGTCTTTCTTCGAAGCGATATGGCGGATTCGCAACAACAACAACAACAACAACGCAAAAAAATGAGGCAGAATGTCAAAAACCGAAACGAATGGTTTTTATCATATTTTCGTTTTGCATTGGCGTTGAAACCAGACAGACACACACACACAAAAGAATCAGCCAGAGTTCAATAATCACATGATGATTGGTGGTGTGCCATTTGGATAGCAATTTGCTATGCAATTGCATTTATCGGACCAATCGCAAATCATCATCGTTCACAGCGGCCCATCATTATCATCAGCAACGTGACCAACATGCTTGTCCAGCGTCCCGATCAAATCGAATTAAAAAAAAAACCGGAGAGAGGCCTGGCCGTTGGGCTGATGTTCAGCGTATGGGCTTTTTCGCCTTGGTTCCATTGTTGGTTTTCAACACTTGCGATTCGTACATACCTTTCAGTGAGATGTTGAATGGTGACTGCTTGAATATTCCAGAGAGTTCGATGGTAACTGGATGAGTATTGATAATCAAATTGAGAATCACAGAGAATCGATCACAAAGCTCTTATTGGAACACTCTTTCCTTTCTCTTCAAGTTTTCGACAAAAAGCAGCTCAGAACTTAGTAAATAATCCACTGTGTATTTATGATGCCGTTCAAGTACTTGAAAACCGAATCGAATGAAAAGCGATATCACAACAACAATGCGATTTCTGTGCTGTGTTTCCTCAACTTATCTCTTTTCTCTTTCTTTTTTTCGATAATTTTTCCTCTTTTTCTTTCGTAATAAACCGATATTTTGTTATTTACTTTGCATTCGATCGAAACTCACAAACATGCAAAATCGGTTGGCCCTTTTTCGCCTTCTCTCTTTATTCACTTGAGCTTGCCGCTGTTTTATTATTTATTATTACTTTTTACGATTATTTTGATGGCATTATTATTATTCCCGATTTTTCTTGCGTTTTTTTTCTTTCTTTCCTTTTGTTTACTTCTTTTTCTTTTATTACTTGAGGTTGTTGTCGGTGATTTGAATTCGAGCACAAACTGAAAATAAAACAAAACAGATTTCACTCACACCGACAAGATCGAGACGAGCAGAGCACTGCAGTTGCAAAGCAGAAGGAGATGATGAAAAATTTTAATAATTTATTCACCGCTCATATAATTTCTTCTCTTTTTTTCGCTTGTTTTCGTTTTGTTTGCGCTTCTCGGTTCGCGTTTTTCGGTTATGATAACCGACTCTGTTGTGGACGACTATGTGTGGATGCACGTATATCGGGGATAAAACCAACGCAACCGGCGAAACGGTATATATTTTTTCGTATACAAAAACCGTATTAAAAATATATGGGCAAGAATATTTCGCGTTTGCCGAAGAGGAGAGCTTCAGATAGGCAATGTCGCTGTTGTTGTTGGTGGCGTCGTCACTGTTGTTATTGTTAATGTTATTGTTGGCCTCATCGGAATCGACGTATTCGCACAAATACCGCTAATATTGTAAAAATCTGACGTGAATATTATTATTATTCAGTTTTTTCCTCTTCTTTCTTTCTTTTATTGTTATTGCTAGTTTTCGATCTGCAGCTGATGCGAATGGCTTTTGTTTGATTCGTTTTTTCTTTCGCTTTGATTTTTTCACTTTCCCGTTCTTTTGCTTTTGAATATCGTTCCGGCAATAACAGAACCAAACACAAATGACAATGTCGATTTTTTTTTTATTATTATTATTTTTTAATAACTTTTTTTTTATTCACTCGTTTAATGACACACACAGACTGCACGGTATCGAATGTCACATACGGTGCTTTTTCCACTTTATTATTTTTTTTTTTTGAATAAAACTCAATTTTTTTTTTTTTTGCTTGAATTTTCTTCACGTTTTCCTTTGCTTTTCTGTTGGTTTTCTCCCAAACGATTGTTTCAAGGCGAGAATCACGGAATGTCAGATTTGATAATATTCAAATTCGAATGCTTGCAGCGGGAAACACTTGCAATTGACGCAAACCGGAATCGGTGGCTTGGAATAAATCAACGTTCTTTCGGAGCGTTCTTAGCGGGCGACTATCAATTGTCAATTGTGAACGTTCACGAGTTTTGATAATAAAAAACCAAAAAAAAGAGTTGTCTTTGTGTCGTGACGAGATATTACTGCACCGTTGATATTGAAACACAATCAACCCGATTCGATTCGAGCCGATGTTCGACGCAAGACGTCACAAATCAAAACAAAACAACGGCGAAAATATTGAGAAATCCCGACAAGATGTTACGTGTTAAAACGACGCCGATTGCGATTTGCATAAGCAGTATGCGGGAATCACAACGATATATCGTGCCGCTCGTGAATGGAGTACACACTCAAAATAGCTTCAAAATATGGTGATGTTTGGGGTGAATTTTTCGTCAAATGCACAAATCGCGAATCGAACCCAAAATCGAAACGCACTTAATCACAACGGAACGGAACGTAACGCAACGTCACAACAATCGAATCGCACCGTCAAACATACACTCCGCCGTCGACAGAAACTTCCTTACAACTGAAGGTCGTAAAACGAACTGACTGATGTAAATGAAGAGAATGTTTTGTTTGTTTCTCTGTTCGGCGAGCAAGCAAACACACAGTGTACTGTGTCGTGTGCTGTGCTGAGTTGAGCTGAAGCGGAGCAGTGCTGTGGCTGTGCTCTGCTATGGATGTGGATTGGTGTGCTATGTGGTGGAATCGGCGGTGCACACAATGCGAGTTCATATACAATACAGCGCGCCACGAGCGAATGAATGGAAAATAATATCGGGGCAACAACACAGCAGCAG
>JANSTV010058977.1:0-12355 GCA_027564135.1 Lestremia cinerea | reverse complement strand
GTCGCCCCAAACTTTAACAATTAGATCAAACTTTCGCAATAAACAGACCGATATTCAAATATAAAACACATAATATTTCGAATGAGATGAGAATGTCATCTTCAAAAACGATACGATTTTATCAGCAGCGAGTTTTGAGGATTCGAAACGCAGACACAATGACACACAACGAAATATAATGTTGCCCTTTTTCTGCGGTCGAGCTTCGTGATGAATAAATTGGATTTCGGCCTTTGCTCTGCTGTTGTTGGAGACAGACAGAAAGATAGCGGGATTACTTGGCCGAAATAGTTGTGAAATTTTGCTGGCATTGTCGACGCGAGGAGTGAATATTCAGCTCAGCCCATGGACGACAAGACGATCGCTAGGAGATAGGCAGATGCGATGGGCAACTCCGATGGGACGAAATTCGATCCGGGGAACATCACCAGTTATACACAGCTCGAGCGTGGCTTCTTCGCAGAGAACCCATTCCACTCATTCCGGCATTCGCATGGGCACATACATATTAATTAAACGAGAAACAATCAGCAAGGCAGAACAGACTCATGACTCTGAAAGAGCCATTCGAATCTGATGATGTCGCTCTTTGTCAATTGAAAGACGCACAACGGTTCATTTCTCCGAGGAATCCTCCGCAACGGAATCAACCGACATTCCATTTCCAATTCAGCACACTGAATTTCCCGATGACAGGTGGGCGAAACGAGAAGAATGTTTGAGGTGTGTGTGTGTGTCGATGATTGCGTTGCCGCTGAAAAGAAGAGCGAGATAGCGAAAGAATGAAAAGAAAACCATTTCACAAATGATATGGAAATCGAATGGGCCACACGAAGGCAGCCACCGCTTAAAATTTACTTTCAATTTGTCGGGTGATGTGTGTTGTCAGTGGGAATTCGCCTGGCAAGAGAGGAACATGCAAAATCATTCTCATTCGATCTCCAGAATGAATTCATGAATTTTCGATTAGATCAGATGTGGATTCCAGTCGTGAATGGTGTCGGTTTGAGTGAGCTTGAAATGTTGCGGTTGCTCTCGAACCCTTTTCACATTGCCCTGGAATTCAATAGATCCGACTGAGAGCCGTCAATCCAAAGCAATTCATCCAGCGATTATTGCCAAGAAATCACAGCTACGATGTTAACCCACAGCAGGACAATCCAATGGCATTTTATTATATTTCATTGATTTTCATCTCATCTTCTCGCCCTTTTGCACCAATCGCAGCGCAATTGTTGGCGGAAAATCGCAACGAAAAATTCCAACGCAACGGAATGTTCAGGTAATGGAAATAACCGATGCAAAATCGATGCACACTCAATGCAAACCCATTTATTATCATTAGGAGACGGAAAGTTCTGCTTTTAGCAAAACATATTGGCTCGGAGTTTACTTAAAAGTTTCAACTCAAACTTGTTTTTGCGAGAATTATCTTCTCACTCTTTTTCTTGCTGTTTTTCTGCTTTTCGTTGACTTTTGGCTTATCAATTGCCATTTCGTGGCGTTTTAAATCTCTTTGGCGTCACACAATTCCCAAACAGAGCTTCCATCCGATTTGGCGGGAGTGTGCGAGGAAGAAAGTGAGAGAAAGAGTGAGAAAGAAAGCGACAGCAGATCGTCTAATTGAATAAGTTTCACATATTGCGGACAATTCGATGGAAATGGAATGGTCGACTGCGAATGGTTGGTCCATGCAGATGGCAGCCATAACGAGCCGAAGCTCAATGACCAAGAACCAATTCAGTCGAGAGTCCGCGCCCAATCACGAGCCACCATTTCAGGACATGGAAATATCATTTGTCATGCATTTTTTTCTTCCGTCCGCGAAATTTTTCTCATTTCAATTTTTCAAGTAGCAATTACGATGCTCAAACATGCGCCGCCATTGGGAAAATTAAATGCGATGGCGGTTTTATGCAGTTGAGCGAGCATCGGATAATAGTTTCATTGCGAATCAGTTTTGAATGGTCGGCTCAAATGCTGTGGATGTCTGGAGGAGACAGAGCCACGAGTGAAGAGGGAAACGAATCATTTGAATGATTCCTTTGCATAATATTTACTTTGTGTCTTGTATCACGGACTGCATTCAAGCTACAAAGTTTGAGCGCCGACACACAAAAAAGAGGTCGTGAGAGGGAGGGAGGGGAAGAGAAAAGAGAAACGCAATGATTGAAAATGCTTTTAGCCTTTGTCGTCGTCGCCTCAGCCGCCGTCTCCATCGTCATCTTGTCTTTCCAATTTAATGGATTCTTTTGAATGATTCGATCCCGTATCGGCAGAGAGCTCGTCGATGAATTTGTCAAACGTCGGCATAATTTGAATGAGGTTGACTGATTTGTCTCCGTGCCGCATATCTCACGCACAATTGGTCGCCGGCGAGGGCTACATCTTATGCGCCTGATTCACCTCCAGTCCATTGACATTTTAAGCTGTTCGATTTCCATAAATTTGGACTTTGTTTGGTCTTGGTCTCCCCTCTGGTCATTCTCTCGTTCTCAGTCTCAACCTCGCTGATATTTCATCGCGAAGTGAATGCTTTCGTCTTGCTTCAAATGCACATCATTCGTAACGAGATTTGTGCCGTGTTTATGTCTGTGAATTTCATTTGAAAAAGCCACCAGTAAATCCCAGGTCAGTAATTTAATTTTTGTTTAGTTTTATCGTCGAACCGTAAAAGTGAGAAAGAGACAGCATGGTATAACATGAGCTGAAGCAAGACAGCGAAAGTCATTGGAATTGGTGTGTTTCTCGCCAATCCATCATGGGGCATTCATTCAATGAATTCAATATGATGATGCCATCAATATTTGATTCGGACGTTGTTGCCGGCGATGATGAGGTTGTTGTTGCTGTCATTGAGCCACTGTCGGAGAGACGCTGTGTGACAAAAGTGTGATAAATTAAAGCGACGCCGAACGAACTAACGTCAACAGACGTCTCCCGAAAAGCACATCGCACAAAGCAACTGAATCAAATTGGGAAAAGTTATAGACGAATATTACGATGGCATTGATCACAATGCGGGCGGATGGAGCGGAGGGAAGCAATAATAATTCTCATCATATTTCTTCTCATCGACGACGGGAGATGCTACTGTTTTTTTCTTTCTTTTTTTTCTTCCCTTCTCGCTCGCTCTTTTCCCTTCTTCCTCCAATCGCCCATTCTTTGTTCGCTTTGTTGCTGAGTTGGAACTGGGCTTTTACTAATATTAAAAGAAAATCCGTTTTCTCTGCGCCGCTGAGTAACTTAGCGTGATGACATGTGACCGAGTGGGATTCATGCCCTTTTAGAATGATTGAAATGTATTTCTGTATTGGAATTCTCATTGTTTCCAGTTTGCGCCAACTATGAATTTCAATTTGCCTCGCGCGATTTTCACTCGATTTTTTTTCATTTTTTCCTCAAAAGAGGAAATTCCGCTTTTTCAGCGTTTCGCTCGAGGTTTTTTTCGTGTGAAATTTTCGACCATTTTTTCATGAAATTAAAATTGAATAAATAACGAAAATTGGCTAAATTTTGTTTTCATTCGAATGACTTTTTTCGTTGTTTTTCTATCAAAGTGGGTTGGAGCGTCGAATCGATTTGAACAAATATTGTTTAAAACGAACAAATATTCACGATTCATTCGGATTTGATTTAATCGGAATGGCCTCCTTCGATTTTGGATGGACAGGAGTTTCGCTCATTTTTCGGACTCGGAAGACTAGTCTAGCAAAGTGAAAGAGCAATCAATAGATGAAGGGGGCGGAGACGATCGAAGTGCTTGGTATTTTCGTGTCTGAGGACAGAATCTGACAGTTGGCATTTCGATGACAGTTGAGTTGAACGGACCTAACCTCCTCAATCAACTGATTAACGTACTCAAACCAAGCGATCGTCATTGTGTTCAAATGAGCGCGACTTAGGGTGATTATGCATAATTGTGAGAAGATGTCTTGTGATAATTCGTGAGTGAAATGTGTTAATTAAAGAGAGATCGCTATCTTTTGACTGATTCGAGTTAGTTTCAGTGATGACGAGATGGAGCAGATGTTCACCCGCAGCTTTGAGGACGTTCTAGAAGCGGGCACATCGGATGATATCACCAGCTATGTCCTGAATCGCTTCCGAAGACCTCGTCCCCCAACTTTCGATCGCATTGCCGACGATCGTGGTAATGACGATCGAAAATATTTCCAAAACATAAAGTGGAGTCGAATCCCTCCGGCATCGAAATCGGTTGTGACATTTGCGTTCTGTTTGCTTCGATCATGATTGAAATTCATCTCTTTCAGGACAAAAGTCCGGCTCAGAATCTTCGCGCGCCAAATTTTAACCAGGCAGATCTCTCACCGATTCCTTTGGCCGCAGACGTTGTGTTGTTGACCGACTCACCGGAACGGAAGAAGTGCAAGACGTTCGAGCGGGAGGACTCGATTTTAAATCAAACTTTTGGAGAAATTCAGAGCTTAGAGCTGATCTCGAAGACCGCTGAGGACGATGAGGCGTTGAGCTGCTCGTATGAAGAGGGGAATATCTTGTTTGTGGGGCATGAATCGATTTTCAACGATGAGAGCTTTGCTTGCAACAAATCGAAAGATGTTTCTAAGAAGAGCCTTCACGATCTCCAACCGGACAATCGGTCAGCAGTTGATGGCTTTTGCGTGGACGACAAAAAACCAGAGAACGTTCCACCGTGGGCTGTGCCTGACCTGTCGCACATTCAGTTGGACGTGCAACCATTAGTCGATCCTCTCAAGGAGGTACCAGCCAGTCAAATTGCGCGAAATTTGATTCGAAACGCCCAGTTGGACAATTCACCGACGATAAAAACGGTTCTCTCGAACGCCAAATGCGTGGGTAAGTTTGATGGCAATTGACCGCACATGCTTTGCCGGCTCACCAAATCATTGCAGAATTGTCGAAAATGGCCCTCAAGTACGAAAGCGCCAATGGCTTTGAGTATGCGTATTTTCCCGGGGAGATGAATCTCATCCAGATGGGCGTTGTTCGAGCTTTTCCAAATTGTCGAAAAGCCGAGACAGAATCAATCAAGACTTTGGTGAGCGTTTTCGAAAGAGCTGAGATTGGAAAACTGAATAATTTCTCTTTCGTTCAAAAGACCTTCCAGATGCTGTTCGGGACGATGGAATTCAGAGTCGACAATCGAATATTCGTAGCGGAGCTCAATGACAGGATTACGATTCCGGCTGGTAAGCGAGTTCATTCCCGTTGGAAGGTGCTTTTCCTGACTTTACCTATCCATTTCGGTCTAGGAGTGAAATATGAGATCCGGAATCCGACTAAGAACATCAGTCTGGCAAACGTGTTCTTCGCTCTGAACCACAACCAGCCATCGCTCCAATTTTGAATGTTGTGTTTGATTGATTTTCCAGAAAAGCGAATAAAAATGATAAAGTTTTCGTTAAAGTTCCACTGAGACATCGGTGGGGACTTAACAGGCAAATTAAGAGTAGCTCGTGTAGGCACTGCACAAAAAGCGTTGAATACATCGGTTGCGAGTAGATTCATGGTGGGCCGAAGCTTTTTCCACCTTGAAATGGGAATACCCTGCTCAATCCGATGAGCAAACACTCGAGCTCCTCCTTGATGACCGTTTGGTTGTACGAGTCTGCCAAATGTGAGAGCAAATGACAATTGAAACGTTTGGTTTGAGTCCGGAATAAGACGAATTCCAACACAAAAATATGGCAGCACCAATTCTACGGCCAATTTTATTCACCAAAAGTGTTATACTCCGCGATATTTGTGTAATCGAAATAATCAAACAGCAACCGAGCAGAGGGGCCGGTGTTGACCGTCCGAGGCCATCTAAGCTGGGATTAGATTTATGAAATAAGCAAGTTCGTCGATTTCGATTTGGTGGAGCAGATCGTCGTGAGGGCAGTCGGTGAAGCAAGATAAACGAAATGAAATTGCCAGAATTGAAAGCTAATTTTTATTTCATCCCCAATTGGTCCCACCACCCTGAATAATCATAACAATCATGGATTGCACGCTTCAACACAGAGTTCAGTGCTTTGACGTACATTTTATAGATATTTTGAATTTTTAAAATCAAATTATGGAAATAATTTTGATTGAGGAGAACCGTTGAGCTTTCGAGGGTTCAAAGCGCGTGAGCCAAATCAAAAGGTCGGCTGTCGCCAATTTTGAATGCTTTAAAGCATGAGACACGAACTGATTGGATCGCTGCTGAGTTCTCATAAGTTCTCTGAAGCCGATTGAACCTGTCAAAAGGATGAGAGTAGAGATCGCCAAAAAAGCCTTCTCGAAGGAAATCACTCACGCCAAACATTCCCGTCGCTTGTCCTTCTCTGCAAGGCATGCCTTATTGCTGAAATGAATGAAAAATTGACGGATTTGCCAGATTACCCTCAGCCTGTCAGCTTACTTTCCGCAGGATTTGATTGCTTTCGCTAATTCGCTGCAAGTCGAAACATCTGTAAGCAAATTCAGCGTTTTCAAAATGACCTGTCGACTTACTCGAGCACCCAGAAGTAGCACGTCCAGCCGGTTTTTGACAGCCGATCAAAGGCTGGCCTGTGTAAATTCAATGTCATGGATATTCAGCGCAAAAACCATCGGTTCTGAGCTTACAGAGAGCAGAACTCCAGTCCGATGTCCTCAGTCTTCGCCACGCAGGCCGCCAAGCTTATCCTGAAAGGTGAATTGGAACGGTCGAACGGTTGGTGAGCCTCTGGCGAAAGCGAATCTACTTACTGCAATTCCTCGTGCTCTGCGTTCTGATCCACTTGGGTCTTTTCGCATTCCGCGTAAGCCGCTGCAAACCTACAGAAGATGCGGTGAAAATGAGAGCTTTTGCAAATTCCCTCGTTTGACTTACTTGAATTCAATGATTTTCGCGCAGAAGGTTTGCAATGGCTCGATTCGTTTGATATCATAATTGAATGGCAGATATGTCAGTGAAACGCGGCCCTCAATCATGAGCCTGTGCCAAATGAAAGGCATCAGCAAAAGCCCCCATGGCGAATCGCATCAAATCAACTCACGATTGTCTGCATGGTGCCCAGGTTTTCACGTCGATTATTCCAATGCTTTCGCTTAAGTCGGTGTCCGGGCGTTGTCGAACCTCGCAGGAGCTGCGATTTGAGTATTGTTAAGCCCCGCCTCAATGCCTTCACAGAAATAACCTTACTGCTTGTCGTTGATAATTTGCAACGCTTCGAACGCATCCACCTCGTCAACGCTTGGCGTTATTTCAGCGCTGCAATGACGAGTTGTTAGCTTCAATCGCTCCTCAATTCATCATTCACTTACAGTTGGAATTGCATATTCACGCAATCACTCCATTCTTGTTGCGCAAGTCGCTGAACAGTTGTCAGCGGTTTTCCACTGCAACAAAACAAAATCGTTTCAGATTTTTTGGCGATGAGCAGCCGATCTTCACTTACAGGTCATCAGCGATGTTCGGGCATTCTCCGTTGTTCCGTTGAATCAGTCTAATTTCAGGGGTCGAATTTTCCTTTGCTAACTCCTCGTCGACTGCCATAATTAATTTAGTGATGCCATCACTCGAACGAATCGGCATTAACAAGGCCTCCTGGCGCATTCGCAACAAGTCTCTGAAATGAAGATATCGCATTTTGATGAAATCGAATCAAATTGAGCTTTGCGTCTGCCATTACAGGGTCGTGCTCTTCGCCAAGGCGGCAGTAAGCTTTGTCACAATATTTGTCAAAACTGAATCTATTCTGAAAGGCACACAGTGAGTCCGTTTGTGAAATAAGCGCCGATAATGAGGCTTACTCAACATGCAGTCGCTTCTTGGGCTCCGATTCAATGGGTGTCGCATATATTCTGGTCCGCATAAGCCGAAGGTTTCCGTAGACTTTCCCAATCAACCTTGGCCGGGCCTTCCTTGAGCCCTTTTCCAATCTTCCAATTATCTCTTTTAGCTCTGGCAATATGTTTTCCATTTCAGAAGTCCATCTGAGGAATATGGAATTGTGAATTAACGGCTGTGCTGCTCATCATTTCAGAAGGGTCTCACATCGTCAAGACCTTCAATTGTTTCTCCATTCGGATCAATTGAAGTCTAAATGAAAGAAAAAAACTGGTTTAAAACTGAACGCAGTCGATCAGAAGCGATTCAGTACTCGTCTGCCAGCGATTCAATTCCCAGCTCTTTCAACTGAGTTCGAATTGCCTTCAGAATCTCTTTGCGAAGTTTTTTCAACGTCGCGGAAGTCAAGTACTTTTGCGTCAAATCGTATTTGGCGAAAGCGAATAGAAGACTCGGAGCATCAGAGCTGTTAATGTCAACCAGAATTTAATGTATTTTAGCGAGCTGGGCTGTGTTTCGACTCACTATGCAATGTCCTCCTCGACTTCATCCGTGGTTGGCAGCTTCATGCTGAAAAATTATTCATTTTCAAATTGCAAAAGAACGCGCCAAAGAATGCATACGTACTTGGTTCGGAACTCTTGTTCCCAGATGGCGAGAGCTTCTTCATTTTGAACGATATCACGTTCAAGGGCGCTTTTCTGCATTACCGATCTGTAAACGAAAGTTTCGTCATCACGAAAAATCGTCAAATTCATTGGTCAGTGGTTCATCTCACCTCTGCTGCACCGCCTCAAGCCCTTCAATTAGATGACTGAAGGTTTCAGCATGACTTGAGTCGTGTTTCTTGAGCTTATCCAAGTCACTGTCGTCCAATCTGAGAATCAAAGGCCACAATATCAAATACATCGCTCGTGACGACTTGACGTGCATTTACCCTTCAAAAGTGTGGACATGATGAACAAAACCGTGCATTTCTGAAGTATCTCTTTCAGTAAATTTTGTGCTTGGTTTATTCAGAAGTTCGGCGAGCCTTACGGCTTTTGCTTGTGATGTCCTGGAATGATCAAATATTCGCATCGAGAAGTTGCAAGCAGTGGACCAGCGTGAAGACTTACTTGAAGGAAGTGCAGACCGCTGTTATAAAGGGCCAGGCCCGATGGGCAAAATCATATCCTCTCTTACAGACATCGCTGACCTTCATGGAAACGCTGTGAAGAGACGCCTTGAAGCACCTCTTCAATTCGACGATCGCGAAGCCTTCTCGAACGAGCCACTCAATTTCAGGATCACTTTGGCTGAAATTTTCAACATTTCTTGAGTACATTTGACTTCCACCCGAGCCGGGTCATCCTTACGACTCTGGTTTTGGATGGTCAGCCATTGCCAATGCCTTTATTTGTTGCTGTACGTTCAACCGATTCTTTGGTATGAAATATTTCTTGCCGACGGCTTCGAGCTGATCCTCCAACAGTTTCCAGTTCAATCTGTGGCCGATAATTGGCATGAACATCAAAGGATGGGTTCGAGGACAAAGACACTCACCCCGTCACAATTGCATAATGACATGCTCGATTCAAAACAATCATCTCGCGAGTTTTGGTTGTAGAAGCCGCCATTTCGGAATCGTCCACCCTAGAACAGGTCAAATGCACGTGAGATATTGTCTGCATCAAAGCCGAAACGCACTCACAGTTGCATGCAATCTGCTCGGAAGTTCTTGTGGCGTCGGACCAAGGCCGCATACAAATTATCCATTGAGGACATACGGTCAATGCCAGGATAACTTTTAGAGAAACGCTGGTCAATTCTTTGCGCTGATCAGGAATTGATGAGTTTCTTACGGTTCTCCAGTGAAGTCAGAGTCGATTGCATGCAAATATTCGCTTGGATTGATAGCGTTGGTGGGATTTTCACTGAAATGGAAATGTGGGAATGCTGACGATATAACTTGAAGACGCTTCTCACCTGTCTTCGAAGGTTTCGTCAATAGCACGCGCGACCGTGGTGTACAATATATGAAGTTCACTGAAAAGAGCGAGCAAATGAATGCAACTCATCGGCAATGCTCAAAAGAGAGTGACTCACGCCTTTGGTGGTGCCACGAACTCGTGATTGAAATGTTTACGGCAATGATCGAAGAGACGGTGGTCGTTATCTTTTGGAATGAAAACGCCCGAATCGCGCAACTTTCCTAGTCTGCGAGAGTCGCAAGAATTGAAATCAACTTTTCGATTCGACACTTGAGATGGACGTCACTTACGGCTCACAGGATCGCTTCTCAAAGTTTTTGTCTGCCAAACACGCTTTTGTGAAATTGGCGCTGAAAATGAACGCGTGGGACGTGAAATCCTTGACGGATCCTTTTCGGGGGTAAATGGCTTACGGGTCCTTTACATCTTTTGCAGCCTTCAGTTTACGCGCACATTCCTCCATTGCATTCAGGCCGTACGTGACACGGGCCTCGTAACATTCCACCGTCGGATTGGAATCGCCCAAGAGCAAGGCATTTATGGTGCATCTGAAACCGGACAAACCATCATCAGAATGTCTCAAAGCTGAAATTAAGGAGAGACTCACCGGTCACACCACGACCAAAACTCATCGCCAAGGCAGTCCAAAAACCACAAGCTGAAACGAAAGCGAAAGTTACTTCTGCAACGCTGATGCGAGGCTGTCAATCTCAGTCACCTCTCGTCTTTCACATCCGCGCACACTTCCGTTTGGGTCGTGATTGCTCCACACTCGTGATATTCACAAGAGAATTTGATGAGTTTTAAATAGTCTAGCGTGTGAGTCTTACTGGCTGGAATCTGCTTTTCCTTTCTAAAAGTTGAAATTTTGCATCTACCATTGACAAATGGTGCCACAATGAGACTTACAAGGCATAGCAGTTCCGACGGAATGCTCTGTTCTCATCGTCCTCGCGCAGAATACAATTTGCCCAGACAACTCGCACGGGCTCGCCGGTCAAAGTGGCGACCTCGGTCACTCTTGAAAGGAATCCGATGAGCGCCGTTGAACACCAATACAAATGAAAGACTCACTCCTCGTTGTCGGCTGGAGCTTTTTGGGCAGGTGCACCTGCGACTGACTGTTGAATCGAATTTGCTAGCAGCGAATCGAATAGCGAATTTTCGGTTAATTCTGCGTCATAATGACCTTCCATTCTGAAAGAAAATTCAGAAGTCAGCAGGAATACTCCGCAATCCTGCAGCGAACTTACAGTCTGTAGTTGGCCTTGAGGCACGAGGTAGCCTCTTTCTCGACGGTTGATCCCTTGTCATATCGTACGTCGCTATTACAAAACGAATGGTTCTTAAATCAAAATCTGCGAAATGAGCTCAAAATTGCCAAACCGTTTCTCCCATTTGGCGACAGCGCAAGCGAGTGATTGAATGGTGACCGTGTCCTCCGATACGAGGGCCGGGTTTCTACACATTATATGTACGCCTTTTTTCACCAAGCACTCTTTGACTTTTTTCGGCCCATCGACGCCGGAGTTGGGGGCAATGCTGAGTGGTCTTTAACGAAGAGAAGAGAGTTACAGTTACGAGATCGCCATCCCTCAGTGCAAGTCTTGACTAACAACTCGCCCTGGTCTCCTGACACCATATGATCAACCAAAGCATGGAGATGCCTTGGATGTGAGTTTTCAAAAAAATAGAAAGCATCATGCACTTGTTCCATCGCTTGTTTCAAAAGTTCCGGAGAAATCACTTGAGCACCCGCCCGTGGTCTGCAATCGGGGAAAAAGTAAGTAAAATCCCCGAAACGTGAAACCAAATCAATCAGACTTGAGTGTGACTACAGCCAATTCCTCCTGTTTTGTGCATTCTTTGATGTGACGGAAATTGTCTTTGCTGCAAATTAGAAAGATCATCAGAGGTGTCTTCAGAAGAAGGAAACGAGGTGTCTTACATGGCGCTACTAGGATCAATATTATTTTCCACATTTTCCATTCTACGGAAGAGAATCGGATAATTGATCGAGAAGAATCAAGGGATGGCGAGCCTTACCGGCTTGCAACCTGTTTCTTTTGCAAGCCTCTCAACCAAGGGTATTCCGGAACAAGCTCTCGAGCCACTTTTAGATCGGAAAGCAATTGGTCGCGCATCCTGCTCGGTAAAAGGAAAGTGCTATGAGTCTGGTCGCACAGCCAGTCTCGGCAAAGTGAACGCACGCATTTAAACCAGCAACTTCGAATGTTGTCCATATAAATACGAATGTACGCTTGATGAGCCGCCAGTCACGAGCCGATTGCGACTCTGAATTAAAGTTTGGATCGAAGTATTCCGCTTTTCCAGCACCTGTCATGTTGTTGATGAATGCCGCCGTCAAGCGAGCGAGCTTCTGGGAGCACCTGAAAGCAATCCACATCATTCATCCGACCCACAAGCGCACCTTTAACACTTCAACGCACATCTGGAACAACAATGATTTTCCTCCTCGCTTTTTCAATGTGTCCAACCATTTATTGAGAGTCGTTTGGAATCTGCCGTTCACCGGAAATATCTTGTTGAGCAATGCCCCGTTCCAATGGGGATA
>JANSTV010058966.1:0-12355 GCA_027564135.1 Lestremia cinerea | reverse complement strand
GCAGACACACCGCTCTTTATGTTCTTTTGGTTGCTACTTGTTATGATCGATTACGTAACGATTTTCGTGTCAGGTGTGTGGGTGTGTGTGTGTGGATGCAAGCCATGTCATTGTGTGTGTACGTGGATGTGGAAGTGTGTGTGAGTGTGTGTTGGATGTTGGATTGTGCATGTTCACATTCGGAAGTTATTGGATTGGTGGTTTATCGTTTTTTTGTGTTTCGTTTTTGTGGATTTTATGGATTTAATTTATTTTTTTTTTTTTTTCGAAAAAAAAAACAATTCACAAATTTTGATTCATCAAACAAAATGCATTCAAATAGTTTTTCGAAGTGAAAAAAAAAATAATCGATTTGGAATAATTTACGGTGCAATTGATAACGAAATGAGGAAACGAAGAGTAAATTGTAAGCAAATTCCGATTCAGTCAATTCAATTTGGATTAAAGCGTTTTGATCGAATCGTACAAAGTCGAATGCAACACAAAAACCCAGAAAAAAACCAAAATGAAACGAAAAAAACGAAATCAATTTGATAAACCAATTTACAGGAAACGATAACAAAATCACACAACAATCATTAGGGGCGTTAGGAAAGGTCAGAGAGAGATAGTGAGAGGAATGAAACGGAAAAAAGAAATAAAATAAAATAAATTACTAAATTGTGAAAAAACACTATTTTGGTTTTGGCTTAAATTCAATCTAAACCTAGTCTAATCGAACATACGCAAACACAGGGCTATTCTATTGTGTTTTCAATCTAAAAGTTCTCATTCAACGAGCATCTTGAAAGAATCATAGAGCCCTCCCCGCCCACCAGAGTGGCGTTATCTGTGGATTGAATCCGTAAGCTTTGAGAGGAACAGAATAAGCGAACCTTGTCGATTGGGTTGGTGTATTGGCGGCGGACGTCTTACGTCCTTCCAGCGAGGCAAGATGTCCTTCTAGGGCTTCCAGCAGGGAGCTTGGAGCTTTCGTCAAATCGGGTATGTCTCCCTTGTCGATGCCAACATTCTGAAAATCCATCACAAAGCCCACATGAATCTCTGCGAGGCAACCCAACCACCATCGAACCTACCTCCGCAACCTTCAAAAACTCCCCAACACGATCCATCCGCACCAGGAACTTCTTGTAGAGATCCAGGGCATCCTTGCACTGCTTCTTGTTCATGTCAAAGTATTTCTCCAGCAAATTGATGATGCCGTCATTGTAGCAGGCAAACAGACGAATCAAGTCTCTGAACAGCAGCATGAAGCACATGTTTATGACACCTAAAACGACGAGTCAGTCAATGTTAGCCATCGTTTGTTTGGATCAATTTGAAAGTACGCATCGATTTACCGTTTGTCAGATCATTGGCTTGACAATCAAACTCCAACAAAGCATCCAATTGAGCTTGCAATACCGGCAACGTTTTCAACAATTTATCAGCGTTCATTGTACGCAATGAACCTTCCTCCTTCCCTCGTTTCACTTTGCAGAAGTCAAACGCTACGGTGCGGTATGAAAGGGCTTTGTTGTTTAAGTAGTTGGCGTAGCGTCGGATGAATGGTGACATATCATAACCTGTTTGATTTGAGAATTTTTTTCATTATTTTGATGGCATTTGTGGCGGAATGGACAGGCGGTGCCGGCGAATCGAAAGTGCTTTGTTTTTACGGACGTGTTTGTGAAGGGGCTCTCGAAAATCGATTCGAGCCGGTCAAAGAGAGAGAGAGAGAGAGATAGAGATACATAGAGGAAGAGAGTACATGAAGAGACGAGTGCGAGAGGATTTAGTTGGTTAATCACAGTGTGCCACTCAATTGACTAAGTTAATTGCTACGACGTAACGTTCTACATTCGATTAGGATGTGAGACAAGTGCATGGACAGACAATCTTCGAGGACAGAAACAGCATTGAAATGAACAAATACTTACCGATTCTTGCTCCCACAGTACCTGTTGGTTGCCAGCAGATTATTAGATTACAGAAATAAAAAAAGAGAAATAAACAACAATTGTCGTTGATTAGTCGATGAATGTATTAGTGAGAAGACATAGTTGAGTTGATGAAATGAAAAAAAAAAAAACAAGAAAAAAGTAAATCGGGGTGGGGTAAGAAGCCAATTGAAGCTCTTCAACATTGTTATTGTTTCGTTGCAACACCATCATGTTCACAGTTTCAATGTGAATGCGATAGTACTCACCTTGAACGCCACCTTTGTCCAGAAAATTACTTAAATTAAACGTTGAATTACTTGACGCTAAATACTGCATGAATCTCTGCGGGAGGAGAACGAGGAAATCGTTAGTATTCCGAACCGGGGGTTGGCAGGGATCAATGAATCCAACCAGAAACATTGTGACCTTCGTCCCCCTCACTTGGCCGCGATTCCGTTACTCTCAAACGTCAATAAATCGATCGCCTTGAAGAGTCGGAATGATATCAACGAATCGCCAATAAAAATCAATTTAAACCGATTTCAGTGTCAGAATGTCAATGACGATAATTAGGACAATCAAACGAAGGCTTGTGTTATCGTCAATGAGTGAGGTGAATTTCTTTGGATGGAATGGTCACAGTGGGTCATCGGTATGTTGGATGGGCTGCCCCCATGGAGTTCCATGCCCAATGGCTGTTTCGGATTCAAACTTACCTCATTACCATACGCTAACAGATGGTGAACTGTCAATAGCGCTTTGTAAACAACAACCCAATTTGCATTCTGCGATCTTTCAACAAGTAAATTGGCAAGATGTGGTATCGAAACGTTCGGTTCGTTTGTGCAATGAACTAAATCTGGAATGAGAGGAAGAGAGGAGGTTGGATATTCGTTATATTCTGCTTGCGGAAGTGAGATCAATTGAAGAAATATTTGGATTCCATTTCGATTGTTTGACAGACCGTTCAGAATGCATTGTTATTTTCTCTTCGAGTCAAACAAGTCCATTCGAACCATAAGCAATGAATGACGTCATCGTCAAAGAAACTCATTTGAAAATGGTTGAGACGTGAATGTTTGCCGTTTTTACCATTTATTTTTGATTAAATCTTGCGTTACATTCGGTTTACATTCGAAGCAGATAAGCAGCCGATTTTATTCCAATCGCGCGCAATCCCAAAACAATGTTGTGCACACAATGCGTGAGAGTGTGTGTGTGTGGTTTGTCCGTGGAGTTTTTCGTTGATTGAAAATTCGCGCATGCGAAACCCCAACCGTTGGTGATGGGGCTAGCGTACTCGAAATGAGAAATCTATTCAACATTCGACACAATGAATTGGATACAAAGGAGATTCATTTGAAATGTTGATTTCGCGTCGAAAATGAAGAGTTTTTGGAGATAATTTCGGATATGGTTTGAACGCGTTATCGAACTGGCATACGCCAGTTTTTTGACATGTTTCGAAATGGGATTGACGCGAAATGCGACAAACTCGCCCGAGTAATCGATATGAAAATGTTTTGACGTTTCTCAAAATGCTTTTTTGTCGACGTGTCTGTCATTCAGGCCAAAGTGACATGCTTTGGAAGACCACCAAATAGTCTGCATTGGATTTATCAAAATTGTTTCATTTTGATCACATTTTCATATTCGCATCCACCCACAACATTCCTGCTTCTCTCCCATTCGAATCGATGATTATTTCTGCATTGAAACGCCGCTCAAATCATTTTAATCAAAACAATGCCCGTTTGAATGAATCAGAGCCATTTGGAATAGAATACAGACGCCATGTCGCCTCACAAGCATTGAATGCAGTTGCCAGGCAAGCTGGCCGACTTTGTTTGTTAACTGCGGGGACTTTGAGGTCATTCGTTTAAGAATTGATGGCGTTCGAGCGAATTTACTGGAGTATTCCAATTGGATTTTGACGTCTAGGTGAATTCCATTAGGAATTTCATTACTCATTTTGTCTCTGACAACCATCAAATTCCCTTGATGCCTCCATTCGGAAATGAGGAAAAAACCGTACAATTCATTTCGGTAAACTCATTGTCGTTTCGAAGCGACTCAAAACCGCATTCCCATTTGGGCGAATGGTGAACAACACCAGTTGAACAAACAACAGCCAACATGGAAATAAATCTGTTGAAGAGCATCATTAATTGTTCATGCTTGATGGATTTCATTAAAATATGCGTGTTGTGGTGTATTGAATGGGAGAGCAATTGTCGGTGGAATACACTCGACTGGATGCAGACCTGCCGATGGAGACTCGCCAGGTGGAATGTGAATACAGTTGTACAAGTGGTGTCCGATAAGAAAATCCATTTCGTCGGATTTCCAATTGGATTTTCTGAACTCTGCATGACGCTTTGAACCTGTTGGTTGCCATGGCCGCCCGTCTGTGTTACCTGTGTTGCCTGTTTGGCCTGTTTGTTTTCGATGATAATGGCGTACTCAACGAACAAAGATTTTCGTCTATTATTCTGCTGATGTCATACCATTCTTATTGGAAGAATAGATTTGAATGTTGTAATGGATTCTTTTGTTTTTAGGTGAATCGTTTTGGAGACGAGTCGAAGGGTTTTTGGATCGATGAGTGGAGGCTTCATATTAAGGCCA
The DNA here is from genome assembly GCA_027564135.1 of Lestremia cinerea. Lineage (NCBI taxonomy): Eukaryota > Metazoa > Arthropoda > Insecta > Diptera > Cecidomyiidae > Lestremia > Lestremia cinerea. The sequence continues at coordinate 7,805 of JANSTV010058966.1, read as the reverse complement.
CTCCAGAATGAGGCGGCTGCCAACGACAGAGCTATCAAATTCAAACTCATTAAATCACACCAGCAGTTACGCTACGTAAATCATGAGCATTGCGCGCACGCCAATTGTATACCAATAAGCCATCCAACCAGACAACATGGCACGTGAATCAGTTCACGAATGACATGACAAATAATTTATTTTTTTTCAAATTGAAAGTGTTTCGCATGAAATTAATTAACAATGCGTTAACCCACACGCTTGCATAATTCTTTTGAAGGTTCTGTCGAGCTGGCAGAGAGAGATGGAACATTGCTGTTGGTCAGTTTTTTTTCTGTTAGTTTCCGTAATCAATGTTTCATTTTTCAAAACGTGAATTGTTGACAATTAATTCAAAAACTGGTGAATGGAAATGTGTTAATTATCCTGAAATGTCGGATGGGCATAGACGAAGATAAAAATAGTCATTCACGTTTTGAATGGACGATAGGTGACGACGCAACGGAGAATTCGATATGAAATTCTGGTGATTGTTATTGAGACATTCAAGTGGAATCGACGATGCATTTACTACGAAAGAGAAGTTCAATTGATGAATATTTCAGAGGTCAAGGAGATCGTAACGCTTTCTCGCACGTACAGTGAATGTGTGCGCTGCCGATGGAGCCAATCGACAACGAACAACACACGGAAAGACTTGAAAATTAAAACGAAATGATTTTTGTGGCTTTGGTTCTTTGAACTCGTTGTGAGCGCACCGAAATGCTCACCGAAATGCCCACCGAATGAATCAGGTATTTGGAATTGGATGCAATTTGTGTCACAGCGCTGTTACGTCGAGTGTTTTCAAGAGGAAACCGTCGATTTCATTTCGTTCAATGCCATACGATGTGCTATCACTTTCGGAGAATCACATCACTTTTATCTGGCGAAGGCGAAATTTTTAAGCACAAGAAATGTGGTTGTGTACATAATTAGCGAATGCGTCTGGGCTGTTGTCGGGAGACAATGGTGAGAATAATTGAATGTAATTACGATTGAATCTACGGTGCATTTCTCGTTGGAATGAAATCGAATAGATGATGAAGAGAGATTTGAAATTTAAATCGAATCGATTTCCGTGGCAAAAACAACGTTGCGAATGTCACTAATGGACCGTCGAGTGTGTGAGTGTGAGGTGATTCTGGAGAGTTCTGCGTGAGAAATTTCGACCATCGCAAAAGTCCATTACCGATCAGCGGAAGACGATCAAGAAAATAGAAGAAAAAATCAATGCTTGCTTAACTGTTTCGCCAAACCTCGTCGCAGTCGAGTTGAACGAATTGTGCGAATCGAAGAATAAGCAGATCGAACAGAATCGAAATCGCAGAATAAACACATTCCGAAATACATGAAAGCATCGTTTTTTTTTCGACGTCAAGACATGAATCAAAACAAGACTTGATGATGATGACGATGACGACGACGAAAACATCAACGACAACATGACACAATGGTTATCAAAGAAGCAAATGTTGCGAATGGTTGCGAATGTTGTAGATTTGTAGCGAGGTGAAATTTATCGATTTCTGTGATATTTGACCGAGTTTTTCTCACTCAACATACACATTCGCCAATTTAGAGTGTGCGTGTGAGCGAGAGCGAATCGACGGCATTCTGTGTAGAATCCACCACCACCACCAATGACAAATCGCACCAACCGAAGCATTTTCACTTCAAGGACACACGGTTGTTCAATATTTTCAGTGTGTCGTAGCGAATGGATCGGCTCAACATTGAATTGTCGATGGTTGAGCCATTTTCTTTTCTCTTCGCTTTAGTTTTTTTTCCTCTTGCGCTTTCGACGATAATTCGACGGCTTGAGAAACTATTGCAATCGATTGATGGTGAATGTAACGATGACGAAGACGGCAATAATGCCCGTAAACGACGTCAAACATATCGAAAGGCAATCCATCACTAGGCGATGGGTAAAAATCGAAATGAATTTGATTTTTTTCGCTTTCTTGGCCTTTTCCCATCGTTTCCAATCTCGCTTCCGTCCAAATGGCCATTTTGGATGACACTTACAATCTAAATGCTTCTTTTTCGGGCCAATCATTTCTTCTGTTGTCGCTTTGCATACTGATTTGGCGAGCCCTTGGCCGGCCAAACTATGCCTTGCGGCCAATAGTCTATCGTTTATTGTCTGTCCAGCCATTTTCTGCATTTTGAATGATTCACGAAGTGACGAACAACGAACGAAAAAAAATGAACTGAAATAACACTTGCACTTGAATACAATTGGATTGACTCAATATCGAATTGGCTGGATATTGTTTTCGTTGAATGCACGGTTCGTCGATCGGTCACAAACTGGTTTTGCGGGGTTTCAAACCCCGTTCTTTTCTTTTTTTTTTGTCGTTTTGATTCGATTGGATTTTCGAGAAAAATTTCCTTCACTTTTTTCACAGCTATTGCACACACACGGAAAATTCCAATTCAAATATCGACACACCAAACTTGCACAATTCCTTCTGACTGGCGAGTTGAACGAGAAAAAAAATGATGAGTTTTTTTTTTCTTTCTTTTCGTTGCTGCTGCTCCGTTCTGGTGAACTACGCCGATAGATTGGGAGAAAAATATTTTTTGTGTAAATGTTAATATGACAGCTCAGCACTACGTTTATTTATACAGCTGATGATTGTGTTAGTGGTGCGCCTACATGATGAACTGAACGAAAACTGATGGACTAGTTTTTGTTGGGTTGATTTTGAAATTTTATGAAGAAATGAAGGAATTTGGTTCTTGTTTTGCGGGATTTTTCTCGAAAAAACCACAATGAATTGCCCTTCGGAAGGAGCAAGACTCACTCGAAAGGCTGTTCACGTCGAACTGTTCGATAGTCCAATCGGAATCTTCCAATTCATTTCAACCAAATACGTACCAGATTTTTCACGCGTGATAGTTGCGTGACATACACGAAAGGTGAATGACAGTTCGTAATTCGAACAGAAAATCAGTATTGGATGAAATTCTCTTGCCGTTCTGAGTTTTCTGAATGAAATCGATCAATTCAAGGAAATGCCAGAATGACAATTCAATTGCGCAATGCCTTAAGCGCCAAAGTAAGTTTTCAAATACGAATATCACCGTCAAACCAATACGAATCTAACCTAAAAATTTTAATGAACCGGCTTGAATCGTAGATCTTGCAAGCGCTGAAAATCGATGCGAGTCAATCAACGGCCGTTCGCAATGCGCTGAAATTGAAGAAAGTCCAGAACCAGCCGGAGTTTCGACTGTCTCCAAAGCACTTGGCGGGTATTTGTAAGGCGAGTGGAGTAGCAACGTCTCCAAGTGAATCCATTTCGAAGATTTTGAATGCAAAATTCGACAAAGGGATCGGCAAGGCGAAAGTCGTGTCGGGTTCAAAGGAGGATGTCATCTCATTTGCCATCAACAAGGACTTATTTATTCACGAGGTTCTCACCGGAGAGAATATCCCACAAGAAGATCCCCAGAAGATTATCGTTGAGTTCAGCTCACCGAACATTGCGAAACCGTTTCATTTCGGCCATTTGCGGTCGACCATCATCGGGAATTTCATAGCGAATATTCATAAGACTTTCGGGCACGATGTCGTTCGGATGAACTACCTCGGTGATTGGGGAACGCAGTTTGGTATTCTCAAAGTCGGGATTGAGGCGCTACAGTTGACTCCGGAGCGGATCAAAACTGATCCCATTCGGCATCTCCTCAATGCTTACGTCCACGCCAATAAACTGGCTGAAAGCGATCCAGAGGTCTCGAAGAGAGCTCGAAACATCTTTCACCAATTGGAATGTGGCCAAGAGGCCGATCTGAGCGACTGGACAGAATATCGTCGATACACAGTGGAAGAATTGCAAGGACTTTACCGGAGAATCGGCATTGAATTCGATGAATATTGCTGGGAATCGCAATATCGCAAACCAAAAATAGCGAAGTTGATCGATTTGCTCCAAAGTAAAGGAGTGCTGACGTCGTCAGACGACGGTAAATCTGTGGTCAACGTTAATGACAAGCCCGTTGCGTTGTTCAAAAGCGACGGAACCACTTTGTATCTCACCCGTGACGTAGCCGCCATCTACGATCGATTCGACCGTTACAAATTCGACAAATTATTCTACGTTGTCGAGAATGGCCAGCACGATCACTTCACCTCACTGTTTGAGGTGACCAAGCTCTTGGGATTTCCCAAAGCCGACGCCTTGCATCACGTGAAGTTCGGTCGAATCGCGAAGATGAGCACACGCAAAGGAACGGTGGTATTTCTGAAGGACGTCCTGGACGATACTCGTGACTTGTCCTTGGAAAGGATGCAAAATGATCGAAGTGGGTTGACTCTTGGCATCGCTGGCTGGGCTCGATAAAAATTGAACATTTTCAGACACCAAAATCGATCTAAGCTCGGTGGGGCATGCGGTAGCAGACAAGGCAGGAATCTCCACGGTGATCATCAACGATTTGAGATTGAAGAGAATGGCCACGTACGAATTCGATCTGGAGAAAGCCTCGAGGGTAAGTCAACTGTGATTCGTATGATCGAAGAAGACTTGACGCGGTTCCAATTTCAGGTTAAAGGCGACACCGGAAACTATCTCCAGCTCACCCATTGCCGCTTATGCAGTTTGGAAGAAGTGAATGGGGTACAACCCGCAACCCACTGCACTCCAGAATTACTCCAAGAGCCAGAGGCCTTCGAACTAGTCTGCCAAATAGCCCGCCAGCCGGACGTACTGCACGAGTCAAAGGAAAGCTTGGAAGCGTGTCACCTCGTCAAATACACATTCGAATTGTGGTGAGTGTTTGCCATAGTTGCCTTCTCGATTAACGGTGATTGTTGTCGTATAACTTAATTTCGAGTGAATATTTGCCAATTTTTAAATCTGAAAGTAACAATCAAACAAATCATTTCGATAAAGTTTGACTTGATTTTCACACCTTAATCTCGTGAAATGAGAGACTGTGATTCCGGATGGGGACGAATCGCACATGACAACTCTCATTGATTCATTTCGCAGACAGCAAATATTGATTCGGCGTCTCGCTACCGACATTTTTATGCAAAAATCACCGAATTTCCAATTAACCGTGATCTCCTTTCAGCCACGCCATTGACAGAGCCCGCTCAACGTTGAAAGTTAAAAACGAGTCGAATCAAGAGGCACAGAAACAACGGATGCTCCTGTTCGCGACAGCGAAAGCGGTCCTCCATCAGAATATGAGAGTTCTCGGTTTGCAACCGCTCGAGAAAATGTAATCCGATGAAAATAAATAGATTTTTTGGTAATCGAAGCATCCTTCCTTTCAAACAACATTCTCTCCACTGAAAATAAATCGAGCGCCTCAAGGTATGTTTGACCGTTTCGCGCCACCTCGACCATTCAATCGATCGAGCCAGCAGCAACACCGTTTGCGCTTTGGCCAAACAGCTCAAACGAAAACACAAATAATCGCCAAGTGGCCACACAATGGCCCAACAAAACGTGGCCACTTGGACCACACCATCGACTGCATTCAAATCATTTGCTCGCGCACGAACCGGCTATCGTTCAGCTGCTCGTCCATTTGCTGTGTCATAACGAAAAATTTATGTGGAAAAAATGAAAAAAAAAATTCAATTGAACAACGTTTATTTATTCATGCGCAATTGACAGCGTTACGATTTGACCATGCTCCAGCCAATTGGGTGAAAATTTCTCTGATCAGTCACCCAATGGCCACCCGTTGATCACCGAAATGAAGGTTTCGGCGAAATATCCGACACGATCGACGATGATTCATACGATGCGATCCAATTTTACGTAATCTATTTGCGTTTGCGCGCTATGTAATTTCGATGAACCTCATTGTTAACCTCCTTCGAAACGGTATTTCGTGTTTTGAAAATAAACATTTTCAAATAAGGAATTGAATTGTGCATTCGATGTAATTAATGAAAGCCAATAGAAATATCGATCAAATGACGGGTTTCTGACGGATAAATGAGCTTCGAACTGGTCATTTTTCAATGAACGTTGCAAAAGAACCGGCCCATTTTCTTTTCGTCTCTTCATCAAAATTACACCATATTTACAATTGTGATGTAACAGGTATATGCCTCGATCTCACTCACCTCAGCCACGATTGGACTTTGCCATCAAAGCGACGATAACGTCATTCCAGTTTCGTCTGGTTCAATCAATTCCGAGAAAATCCCCAACCAAAAAAATCTTGACAGTTTTTGTTTCAGCGCCTTCGTTTCGCGTCTTGAATGGAGCACGATTCCGAAAAGCGATTTGTTGTGGGTTTTTTTTTTCGTTGTAAGCCAATGCGCATATTCAAACCATAAATCAATCGAATGGCTCATTCAGGGGCTCATTTGAATTTCAGATACGATAAGTAATGGCTTTTGCGCCACCTTAAATTTCAACCGGTCAAACAACCATCACATGACATGAGAGCCCAGTCAAGCGAATCTTTCTCGCAATGTCACTATCGTAGTTGCTCTGCACCGTACAACATCCAGCTCGACCAGTTGCTTTCAATTTCAACGTTCGACTTCGAAAACAATGTTGTCTTTTAGAAACGGAATCACCGAATAATTTATGAAGTTAATCGCAAACAGATAATTTGATCGCATGAGCTGGACTACAGTGAACTCCCGGGTTTGATCGGGAATGATCCGCAATCCGATAATCTGTCATAATCACAACAGATTTGGTTCGTCTATCACCGCTGTAAATCACTCACAGTGTCGATCGACGAATCACAACCGGTCAAGTTTTTACCGATTCCAAGCAGACGACGGACAGGAGCGTCGAGCGATAACAAAACAGAGGAAACACATTTTAGTTAATTGTTAACAAAAATCCCGTTATCCTCACCAATCGATGATTGTGTCGAACATTCGCCAATAAAAATTAACGAGCATGCACTCTGATGCGATCTGTTGCCGATGTTGCGATGAAAAGTAATTATTTGCGAATGCTATTTTCGAGGTCATCGCAAAAATAATCGAATTACCGCTTCAATCGTGTTTTTCTGTTGTTTGTTGAACAAAACTGAGTTTGTATTGTCGAAAAGCAAAAACGACAACAACAACGACGACGACGTCGATGAAAATATAAAAATCATTCATCATCAAAGTGCGGAACAAATTCGGTGTAATGAATGGCAATCGTCATTCTCGAATAAGCCTCTATCGTTCGTGATGATTTGAAATTGGAATTATGAAAAATGAACGACAGAAGACATCTGATCATTCAATTAGTTGGTTGGCTAACGATTCGATTGTTCGGCATACCTTCGACTGTGTCCACAATTTACATTTCGAAAACGTGCTGAACTTGAATTGGTGCTTTCACACACGATCATTTGTCGATAAGCCGGTCGAATGAGGTGGTCGTTTTAGTTGACGAAAAAACGGTCATTTCATTCTGAAAATGTCGTTCGAATTGATCGTTTCGTAAACGGTGGTTGGCGTTTCGGAGTTTGTTATTGTCTTGACAGGGTTGCTGTTGTGTGTTTCAAGTGATTTTGGTGGTGAAAATGGATTTTTTTCAAGTGTTGATGGCAGTGATTTAGTCGATGCACGATGGGAAGCGATACGATCGGTGAAACAGTCGGTGACTGGGGAAAGTGGCAATTGCGGTCGGTGCTATTGATATTCTTATGCAAAATACCATCGTGTTGGTTTATGGCCATCATCATTTTCACCGCACCGTCGCCAAAACAAAGTGTTTTCGAGTGTTACAATGGAAATCCGGCCAACGGTTCAGCTATCGACTGGGGTCTAGCTTTGCATCCTGAGCTGATTGAAA
>JANSTV010058955.1:0-12357 GCA_027564135.1 Lestremia cinerea | reverse complement strand
ATTGATTGTGATACTGAATGTTGCTGTTGCTTCTATATGGTTACCGGTTGATGGTTTTCCTCTAATGATGTTGGTATATATTATGAACGGATGAGATACTGTGCGCAATTGCAGAACAGAGCCGAAAACTTTGTAGAATGTCTTGATTGTTTTACAGCTTTTTTGTTTTATAATTAGTTGAGAATGGCTGTGCCACATCGTCTGCTGGAATGGAAGCGACTGACTGACGAACTTGAATCTCCAATCGGACTCTCACATCTTGCCAGATGACTTTCGATTCGAATATTCGTTTCGTGGAGCTCAAGGAGCACCAAACATTCTTCAGCTACTGCGATGAGCGCCAGATCTCTTCTTGTCGCGACTCGTGAACAACGAAAGCTCCCCGTTTGGCTTTGAGCATCAGCTAACGGTGTACTTATAATCATAGTTCTTGTTGCGGGCATTCCAAAGATGCTATCCGCTCGATTTCTCCTTGCGGCGGAGCACAGCATCAAGTTCGTTGAAAATACGAGTTCAGGTCATCGCGATGGTTCGTAGGTCAGGGCGAAAGTACAGTCGCAGGTGATATGCGTAAGGCAATTCGACAACGGGTTGTTTTTGAGCGGGCCTTGATGGACACGCTCTTGCCATTTCAGTGTCGAATCTCTCGTGAATTTTAGATTCATTTGCAATGCAATGAATAATGTATTTCAACATCTCCAACTATATCCAGTTCGGGTTTGTCCTCGCGACGCGTGACTCCTTGGGAGACTTCCACCAAGCACATTCTGGCAGATTCGTGAAACATGGAGTGGGGCCCGAATCGAATGGCATTGCCATCGTTTTTCTTTTCATTCGTTTTTCGGCTCCTCGTTTTCGAGGCACCCGGCGTGAATTTCATGTTGCCTAGCGAGGGGTATTTGGCTGTTCGCCGGTTTTAATACTGTTCCAATTCTTCGATTTCGCGGGACATAGCCTTCAATAAGCGCAGTCTATTTGGGCATCTTTCGGGAGGGGCAAATCCTTTTACGGACCGGTTTAAATGAGCGGTGGGTGGATTTGCGTTCTGGGATGGATTTTTGCCTTTGGCAGGGATCGCCAAACGAAAGAACCGCTGACATTTTGGCAGCTTTTGCTGAAAAAGCATGTTTCAAAATAAGAAATGGCTATAAAGAGAACAGACATGGCCAGGAAGAGTGGACAAAATGTGCGCATGTAAATCATTATTATCTATTTATGCGATTGTCTCATTGAGATTAACGATTAAATTTCGTCTTGCAGCGACAATTCACTTGGGAAAGTTGGCGACGTAAGCACTCCTCGCCTAGAAGCCAAGATCATTTTCGAAATATTGCCTCAAAAGGCAGGTGCGTTGGCAAATTCAAAATTTGTACAGTACGTTCAATAGAGTTGGACACAGCGCAGGTCAACACAATAGACGCTTCTCGCACTGCGTTGAACGTCACTTCGACGTTTCAGCGTTTCCAACTTTAGTGAACGCACCGCATCATTGACTCAAACAATCCCATAGGTCCAACTCTGAGCAGAGCAAGTTACTCTTCTTCCGGCAAGGCACACATCTTGGACCTTTCCAAAACACTTGAACCCTTCGAAACGTAATTGATTGGGAAAGCGTTCACATTTGAATCAAATAAAGAACATGTTCACTCTATTTCGAAAGTGATTGATGGAAGTCCCATTATCTGCTTTAAGAACAACCTTTCGCTGCTCTAGACGGTGGAACGGGGGATTCGGATGATTCAGAATTACGCTCACCGGAATCACAGCGAGTAGATCGAAGCCCATTTCTCGCCAGCTCGCTCCAGTCCCGTTTTAGTCACGGTCGCTGGAGTTTTCTTTTGATATCCGGGCGGAATTTCCAATCCTCGTTGCAAAGAGACGGATGAGGCGTGGGCGAGGCGCAATTTTGAGCTATGTCCAAATTGAACGACAGACTTTATTATGAGGTGTTTGTTATTTGTCCGAAAACAGAGACGAAACATTTAGTGAATGCAGATCGTCGTTAGATGCCCCCATAAGGCGTCTTGGACTACATAAATTGATAGCTCGTTAGCCAACACATTCCTTCAGTCTGGGCTAAATGGCCATGTTGGCATCATCGATATTGGATTTTCCCACTACACAATGATCCAGTAAGTAAGTAAGCAAGCGAGCACGGAAGCAAGTTATCGCAACAGCAGAGCCTTCGCTTGCACCAGCGGATCATGAAGTGAACGAAGATAATTGAGAGCTGCATGGGGTGCTTAGGAGTCTGTCGAACCAAATTCGCTGATTTTAGATCGCCTATCACTTTTTAATGTTCAATTTCTGGTGACAGTAAGACGGCTGATCCAGAGCAGCTGCAAAATAACACTCAGGCTCTAGACCCCAGACCTTATCATTCGTTCCATCTTCCCTGCCTCAATTTGGAAATTGATTTGGGCTCGAGATGCGATTTCCAGGAATGTGTTAAATGGAGATGAGCTAGTGAAAAACCATCAGATTCAAATTCGAAACTCAAACCGATTTTCTGCGAGTGATTTTAGCAGCACAAACTAGCAATAGCGCATAAACATAAGATTCTGTTCACTTCATGGAAACACAATTGAAAAAAAAATTGAGGATGGATCACAAGCAAATGAAACGAGAATTCCCATTTTATTCCACCATCTGCCGAAGTTGTTCGAGAACGCAGTCGCATGGGAGAGACTGTTCAGAAATACGATATCTTCCATGGGGAAAACTAGCCGCGAGTCGCGGAAAAACTTGCAAGTCGCAAGTCGCCAAAGCCGCCAAGGTCTCCAACGAAGTCGCAATTCAGAAAAAGAGTCGCGGATCGCGAAAAAAAAATCGAAAACTGGGAAAATCTTCGATTCGTTGGCGACCTTGGCGGCTTTGGCGACTTGCGACTTTTTTCGCGACCCGCGATCCGCGACTCTATTGGCGACTTGTACCATGCGACACTTATGCTGGGCTAGCGGCCCGATGCCTATGGTTTCCTAATTAGCTATGCCTAACCGATAACTAGGTAGCTTAAGCGCCCAGAGAGGACAGCAATCTTCAACTCTTCCGCAATTCGTAAAGTTGAAAATTGGTGCTTTTCGCAAGAAAACCGCTCGAAACCTCGTCCACTTTCAGAGGGATTGTTCGAGTTTCGGAAAGCATACGCTCTGCTGGGTCTCCATCGTTGCTTCAAAACTGTCGGTGTTCCTCTGCTTCACGATCCTTCCGAAAGTGGTTCACTTGCAAGCTCGACGAACCACACACATGAAGTGTTCTGTCGAAATTTTGCCCGGCGCTGGCTCCGGAGGCGAGAAATTCCCGGAGCGTGGAGGGCACCGGAGCGATCCTTTTTTTTGGTACGCTCCGGACCACAGATTTCAGAGAATCGGAGAACTGGAACAGTCAAACCGGCAAACAGCCGGAAAGTCCTCGTCAGGCTGCATGGACCAGAGTCAGACCGGGTGAATAGAAATAGAAAAAGCGTTGAGATGCGATGGAAATGCCCTTCAAGTCAGGCTTCACTCCCTGTTTCACCAGGATGTGCTTGGTATCTGAGCGCATTCAGTATACTGCGCATCAAAGCAGAGCCAGCTCAGAACACAGCTCGGAATGACTAAGGTCCGCGACAAGAATTAATTGCTCACCTTACAAGCGCCAAAGGACGATTGTGGATCTCAATCAGCCAGACGAGGTGCACCGCTTTGTCTAACGGAAATGTTCAACTTGTCTTCGTTTCAGGGCCGAATACAAACCTCGGATCTTCATTCATAATCAAAGTTGATCCGTTGTACGCTTTGTTCAATACTGCACGCACGTTATGATATTTGCGAGCAAAAGCTTTCTGTTTTTGGGTAATCAAGAAATTCAATCATAAAAATTCAAAAGCTTGAATGTCCAATTGATGCCTACGATTCCCTCTGAAAATTCGAATAAGAATGTGTCTGACAACATCTCCAGATTATTTCTCATTGATTCTTCAAACGATCAAATGATTGGCTCTGATTGAACTTCGCACCATTCTTGAAACAACCAAAACACAACAAACATTGGAATACATAACTCCGTCGGGCCCAAATGGGGACTTCAAAGGGACAAATCAGAATCCACTGAGAAATAGCGAGCTATGAATGTTTGGGGCCAAGAGCTGGTCTGAGACTGAAGATCAGACATTCGAAATATAATGAGCCATCGACGAATTCTGGATCACGAACGGTGGTCAGATTCGAAAGCTAGAGACCCGCACCTTCAATTTGGAACAAAGCATTTGGTGGTTTTTTCGGGAATCATTCCATTTTGAATTTCCACCGATTTCGAAAAGCGAAAGCGCATTGGAATGGTACCTCGATTCTTTTGCTGTCTCCAGTTTCTAAGATCCGGTTTGCCTAAAGATGGAATCTTTGAGGAACTTTTGAGGGATATTCTGCGTCAGTAAAATGAACGTCGAAAGTTCTCGAGTTTTCTTCGCAACTTATGTCTTTGCATCGCGATCGCTTCCTCGTCCGAATTGAATGAAAAGAATTTCGTAATATTTCAATTATTTCAATTACTTTAATTAATTTTTTTATTTAATTTTTTTTTAATTACTTTTTATTGTTACATATTAATATCATTAATATTATCATTATTATCATTATTACTATTTTTATTATTATTATTATTGTTCTGTACGATATTTTCCTTAACGAGTAATGAATTGATTTCCTATTTGAAAAAGTGCACAGTTCCTTGCGGGATCGATTCGTGGCAGAGTAAGCGCTATGCCAATCAGGTCGGAGCGATATGCCTAGTTCCAGGATATACGTGCTGAGAGCAACTTGGTTTTTTTCGCACATCGGAAAATTAGGCAGATTGAAGACCAAAGAGCTTAGTAAGTTTCCTAGCGTCGATTTCCGGTGTCAGTCGATCCTCCACTCTTACTTTTGATGATGAACCGTTTATTTGTTCATATGTGCTGCCCAGATGGATCGGATACGGTCGGTGACACTTCTCCCCAGAATGAAACTTGCAAATACGCTAAATGGGCTCTCAATCCGGATGTCAATCATGCACATCTCCGCAGCTTTTTCAATTCTGTGTTTGATCCGAAGGAACAGGCACAAATTTGAAACGAATTTCGTTGAAATTGTCGAAACATTGCATACAAATGTGCCACTTTTGAGGGAAAGAAATTCGTCACAAAATAATCGAGCCAACGCGTAACAATCGAACAATGAGTAATCGCTCAATCGATTACTCTCTTTCTGGGCACATGAACCTCGGCTTTTCAATCACAAAATGCACAATGAATCAAGGTTTGATTGCATACCGGTTGATTTCCGTTCAATTTTGAATTCTGCTTTCAGAAAGAAAGTAATGGCTCCATCTGCTCATAAAATTGGTTTTGTGACGATTGACATCTTCGTATGAAACGTTGCAGAATATTCGAAAAATGTGAATTCTCACGGATCCTTCGTTTCAAGTTCCAGTTTTTGAGTGCCCCTCGGTTTGATTTTAGCGTTTGATGTGTTTTGATGCATTTAAAATCTATTTTGATTCTACTAAACTCGCTTGAACTCAACTCAACCACACCCACTTTTCCCTACGCACAAACACACTTATACTAACTCATCTCGCCTCTCACACGGTAGCAAAGAAATACAAAAAACGGACAATTGTCTCATGAAGACTTCACAATGAAAATAACATTTGTTTAGATTGATATTTTGATCATTTTTTTCGATTTTCAAATTTCGCGGTACAACAATTACGGCGTACTCGATTTCCTGCTCTTTCGATTTTGATTTCATCAAGTCGCGACAGTCTAAAGTGCAACATTGATTTGGTGCCTTAACTTAGTAATCACAATTGACAGATTCATTCGACTCTACACGTTATTGGTGTTGTCGTCATCAAAGTGAGCGAATTTCAAATAAACTTGTTCCAAAGTCGTCTGGCTGAATGAATACTCCTCGATGTCCAGTTCAGTTTTGGCTGTGAGCGATGGATGAGAAGTGGAGAAGAAATGGATTAGAATAGACCGCATAATCGGATGCGAGCCGCATCGTCGTTACCTTTTTCCAATTGTGAAAAACATTGCGCCAATGAGCTAACTGAGTTCTGCGGCACCGAATAGACTAAACGATCTGCGAAGCTCTCCTCGAGACAAGCGTCTGGGAATATGGCCGAAACGAAAGATCGCAATAAGGTCGAACGTCGCTCTTGCTCGTGTTGGATGTCAATTGAATTGGGCTTCTGCAATATTCGGGCGGGGTTAGTTTTGGCGGAGCCATTGCCACCGTTCGTCATCGGTCCCTTCTGTTCGACTTCGGAAATGTTTCCCAAAAATTTCATCTGCTGTTTCTCTTCGTCAAACCCATCGAAATGCTTGAGTTTAACCTCCAGAGTGTAGCCGGCCCCATACAAATTCTTCAGATGCTGTGTGGATCCCAGGCAACGCAGTTCCCCCTTGACCATGATACCAACTCGTGAGCACAGTGCATCAGCTTCTTCCATTGAATGTGTCGTTAGAATGGCTCCGCGTGTGCCCTGAAAGCTGGCCAGAATCGTGTCCCACAAAAACCTCTTCGACTTTGGATCCATTCCGGTTGAAGGCTCATCCAAAAGTATTACTCTCGGAGCCCCAACCATAGCCATGGCATAGCTCAGCTTTCGCCGTGTGCCGCCCGAGCAAAATTGCGTTTGCTTGTTGGCGTGTTCAGAGATGTTTAGACTTTGCAAGTATGTGTTGACGACTCGTTGTATATCTTTGGACGGAACCCCCCTGATGGCAGCATAGACTTCGAGATGTTCCCGCACAGTGACATTTTTCCACAGTGCGTCATGTTGCGGGCAATATCCGAGCACGCGGAAGGCATCGTTCTGGTTCTTTTGAATGTTAAATCCACCGATTTTGATTTGACCGTGAGTTGGCATCATTTCACCGGTGACAATCTTCATCGTCGTTGTCTTGCCAGCACCGTTATGGCCTGAAAGTGATGAAATCATTGAGTTCGTCACGAGTGATTGCAATCAAGCAGATTCCCAGATACTCACCCAACAGTCCAAGAACCTCCCCAGCTTCCACGAGCATCGACAAACACTTGACAGCCACTTTCGTCTTTTTCGAATGAAGTTTCAAAGACTTTGCATTCGAAATTGTTGCAACGGTTGCTGCTGGCGTCGGGACCACCGTGGTGGTCTCATCATCAGTCAAACTATCGCTGTCAGTTGCTGAATAACAGCAGCACAATGCGCAATTGTTGCTCTGCTTGTATTCCTTGCGAAGATTGTGAACCAATATGACCGGTGACTGAATAGCTTGGGTCTGCAAGTGCGCCCCTGGCGATGAGAGTTGCGACAAAGGCAACGGTGTGTTAGTCGGTGTGCTGATCGAAGAAGAGCTCAACGATTCAATCAGATCCCCAGCAGCAGCTGATGCAGCCGCAGCTTTGGCTGTTGCAGCTGAAATCTGCTCCATGATGCAGTGTCGATTCACTTTTTCCCGTTCCATTCGCACGTCGTCGTCTTCAAAGTCGCCGGGAAGAATTTCATCTTCCGAATTGCTTTCGTCGTTGTCGCATTTCTGTAAATTCTTAAGAATTTCATGAAAACTTTTCAAACATTTCAACTCGATATCGAATCTCAAGTGAATCCCACCTTTTTTCTTCTGAAAGCTCGAAATATGTCTTGCATCGTGCCTCCGCTCTTCCGAATGTCTGCTGCGCGCAAAATGAACGTCCAAATGGGAATGTGGAGAATCGCTCCGGCAATCATTGACATCACTTCTGGCGTCATGTAGTTTTCTATCGTAAGCTCACCGCAAGCACTGCTCAATCGACAGGCCACATAGACACGATCGACAAAGTAGACGGCTGCGTACGGAATGTACATTGGATTCAACAGCGAAAACACATAATGAAGGATCATTGCTGCTTTCACCTCTGCGAAATGAACCGGAAAAGAAAGGAATGAAATGAAAAGAATTGGGAATTCGCGCGAACTGAGACCCACCTATGCCCAGCATATCCATGAAGATGACCAGGATGAATGGAATCAATCCGACGAATGTCAATATGTTTGGCAAGATGCTTTGAGCGGAATCGGTACGGTCGAAGAAGTAAGAGAAGCTTGTTGAACAAAGTATCGCCGCCGGGCAATATAGAAATATGAGCAGACCGAGGGTCAACAAAGCTGGCGGCTGCAAGTGGAAGACATAACCATTAGCAATGAATGACGAACAACAATTGAGTGAGCAGCAACAAACCTGTTGAAATGAAGGTATGTCAAATAAGAAGACCATACCAAGCAGTGCTGCCGAGATGAATATCATCAATCCCGAAAGCACAATGAAATAGGCCGAAAAGTAAAGCATCGTTGACAGCCCGTTCACTCGCAATTGATTTTTGGCTTTCATTTCGCGGTCGTAGACAATGTCAATGGCCAGACTGACTGGTATTAGGACGAAAATCATCCCGACAAACAGTGCCGAGGAGAATGTGCCAATGTTGAACTCCTGCGGCTGCGCAGTCTGCT
Organism: Lestremia cinerea; assembly: GCA_027564135.1. NCBI lineage: Eukaryota > Metazoa > Arthropoda > Insecta > Diptera > Cecidomyiidae > Lestremia > Lestremia cinerea. Next base: position 3,864 of record JANSTV010058955.1, on the reverse strand, counting down.
GGAATGGTTGGGCACGTATCTCGATCGGTTGGTATTCGTCCGACATGACGTTCATGCGAAAGATGGCGTTGCTTAGCAAATTCAAAATGATGGGCAAACTGTGCTGCATGGTGTCGTTGTAGAGGGCGACTACTGATATATTCGCCCAAGACAGCGCTTTCACATTGAACGCTCCAATGTTTGGCGCAATATCCAATAGTCCGCTAAATTTTCCATCGTAATTGGCATCAGTTTCAATTGAACTGCCCAATTGCTGAACAAAATAATCAAAATCCTCAGTTTGCAATTGCGGCTGATTCGAATTCGTTTGCTGTGCCATTGTGTGGTCATGAACAGCCATTCGATTCAGACTGCTGTGCTCATTGTACGTTATGTTGTCTAAGCGCAATGATCGCACAATTGGTATGATCACTTGTACTGAGTTCAAATAGAGGCCAACGGCGGTAAATGCCAATGGCAGAATTATCATTAAGTAAAGTCGTTGTATGTCTCGTGACAGGATTGTCACACGCAATTTCAGCAGCGCCCACAGGGTCTTCTGGATTGTCGGCAACATTCCAATTTCGTCCAGGTTCATCCAGTCCGTGTGGTTGTTGACAGTGGTAAGAGTGGACGAGTTCGTTCCCGGGCCGCCATTTCTATTTGAGTTCTTTTGATTGGAGTTCTTCTGAAATTCATTCGATTTTGGCAAACTGTCCTTCAGCGATTTGATCGAGACCTTTTCGCTGTAATTATGCGCTCGGCGACTGTCCCCGTTCGTCTGTTTGTGATGCTGTTTCAGGCAATGGGTTAGATCTTCGGGTAATGATCTAACGGTGCCTTTGATTTTCGAAGAGAAACTGTTTTCGGTTTTGCTGTTTTTCAACGTATTCGCGATGAGCTCGTCGTCGTTATCATCGATGCTCGAATCGAAAATGGCATTGCCATTGATGCCATTGGTGGCATTTTGGAGATTACCAATGCTCTGATCGCACAACGATTGATAGCTATTGCTGCGCTCTTGCAGCGACAAACTGCGACTCATGGCGCGATTGCGCACAATCTTCTTGCTGATGTTATCGACATTGACGGCCTCCATCAAGTCTTCTTCTTCGTTTCGTTCCGTTTCCAAATGCAAAAACACCTCCTCAAGAGTCGTCATCGACACGCCATAGCTGCTGATTCCCAAATATTTCGATTCTGAAGATATTTCCCGTTCGATGTCGTTGAACAATGAGGCAAAATAGTTGACGGCATCATGCGGCAATATGTAGCTCAGCTCACGGCCGTGTCGACGAGCTCGATCAGCCTCCGGCACATGCTGGTTGACGAGCTTCGTGATTGTCTCCTCACGCGAATCATACGTTTGACCAGCATTGCAGCCGTCCAGAACTAACGTGAGATGATAACCGATGCCGAATTTGTTTTTAAGGAAAAGTGAGGAGCCGCAGCAACGTAGGCGGCCACGTGACACGACCGCTTTCCGATCCGCCAATATGTCGGCCTCATCCATAAAGTGTGTCGTCAGCAATATCACTTTGCCTCTTTTCAGATTTTGCAGTATCGACCACATGTGCCTTCGACCATGCGGATCCACTCCAGCTGTCGGCTCATCCAAGATTATTATCTGGAAAATCATAATGCATCAAGTTGAGTCGTTTCCGTCATTCCGCAGACAGACATACCTTTGGGTCGCCAATTATCGCAATGCCCACGGACAATTTACGTTTCTGTCCTCCACTCAAATTCTTGACACGAGTCTCTGCCGATTCAAACAAATCGACATCTTTCAAAGTTTGTCTGACTTCGCGGTTGATCTGGTTTTTGGGAATTCCCTGCGAAAATGCAAAAAAAACGCCGTTAAGTTCAAGTTGTTCTCGTCGATTTTGAGAGGATTTTGAAACGCTTACCCGAATGGCAGCGTAAAACAATAGATGCTCCTTCGCGGTCAGTTGATCAAACAGTATGTCGTGTTGAGGGCAAACGCCGGTCATTCGTCTGATCATCGTCATGTCGTTCGGGTCGCTAAGCAGAAGAATTGATTGATTTTCCTGTCGAGTCTCGTAACCGTAAGCATTTGTGTTCTCTTCAAGAGACTCACCGAATGTCGTATCCAAAAATGTACGCCGTGCCCGAAGTGGGTGAAGTCAAACCCGTCAAAATGTTGAATAAAGTGCTCTTTCCGGCTCCGTTGTGCCCCAAAATGGCGGTGATTTGCCCCTCATAAATGTTCAAGTTGATTCCGTTCACCGCCTTCATTTCGGGCTTGCGACAGGAATGGAACGTTTTGTACAAATCCACAATACGAATTGCCTCGCGACCACGCAGGTCCCTGCAACAAATGTCAAAATGAGGATTCATCATTTGACCGGTGGGCCGCCGCTAACGTACCTCGACACCGGCTCTATATCTCTGGATTGGCTGTCCACGTTATTGAACGAGTTGAACGATTCGCCATTGATCAATGGCAGTTTCGGTGTGTTAACATTTGTGCACCAATATTTGCGACTGAAACAAAAACAAGGCGAGCGCTTCGATCCGTGATCGCTTGGTATGACTGAATCGAAATAAAACGCAATGGCGGCATATAAAACAATATCGATGGCCAGCATCACAATCGATCCACCGATTGGGATGCCAGAGCCCGACCATAAATTGGCCATGGTGACACCGTCGCCAGATATGTCCAAGACGAGAATCTTGTCCATCGCGAGCGCGAAGCCAGTCGGCGAAATCAATGATACACACCACAATGTCAGTGATGTTTCAGTGTCATCAATAAATACTTGTATAAAATACAACAACGACATTATGTTCACAGCAAAATTTCCTAGGATTCCAGCGGTCTGTTGAAAAAGCGGACGATTGAAAAATCGATAAAAACTGATTAGTTTCTTGATCAAAATTTCCGTCTCTGCGGTCCGAAAGTAAGTTTCTAATTCAAATTTCAAACTCTCATCCCGACAGATCACCTTCGGATTCTTCAATTCGAAATTAGAAACTTTGACTTTGACTTCAGAAACTCTAGATTACCATTTTCCGTTCAATCTTTCAAAGCTCAATGGTTTTTCTACTTGGTTTTCAATTCTAACGATTTCCCAATGAAACGAATGATTCCGGAAAAATGGCAGTCCGTAGTTCTTTTCGATCCCGTCAAAATACTTCGAATGAGCACGTTCAACGTCAACAACACGCGAGGTTGGCACCGCTATCAAAATTTTCTAGCGGCGCTACCGCTATCGCTATTCAAGAAAAAATCGCTATCGCTATCGCTATCGCTACCGCTACCGCTACTGGAGAAATGAGCGGCGCTATCGCTATCGCTACTAGCGGCAGCGAAATAGCGGAATAGCGAAAACGTCGCTAGAGCAAGATTTCTACAAAAAACTCAAACAATAGAGATTTCTAATAGAAATCTCTTTTATTCTATAGTCTTAATCGAATTTCATACTGTTTTGAAACGAATTTACCGATATCGCTAGCGCTACCAGTACTGGAAAGATGAGCGGCGCTATCGCTAAATTGCTATTGGCCGAAAAATTTGGCGCTATCGCTAGCGCTACCGATACTGGAGAAAGTAGCGGCGCTACCGCTACAGCGGAATAGCGGAAAAATAAGCGCTCTCTGAAACTAACGCAGCTTGTGCCAACCTTGACAACACGTTTACTTCGTTTACTACGTTTGCCACGTTTGAACGTACGTCAACTCATGCAATGGAATATCGGGACACTGGACATTTTCCACAAATGAGCGACTTACCCTTGAATTATCGAAGAACGGCGTTATTATAAACCCAATGAGTATGACGGATAAACTGTACAACAACACTAGTATAAAAACAGGCAGATAACTTGTTCTCTGAAACACGCTCAACGAAAACAATAG
>JANSTV010058944.1:0-12358 GCA_027564135.1 Lestremia cinerea | reverse complement strand
ACGAAATGTTTTATTACTTTGCGGTGAGTGAATGAATGGTTAACTGGAATGGCAACGGCTGCGATCATCAAATTGTAAATAATATTCAAAATGGCTCGCATGGGACGACTCGCTGGTATTCCGTGTCGTCGAATTTGGGTCACAAATTGCGTTTAAAGTTGTTGTTCTCCGTTTTCATTGAATTTCATTCGTTTCTTTCATGTTTTTGTTTCTTTATTTTTTCTGCTGCCCACTGCAAATTTCGAACAAAGAGGCGATTCCGGAACAATAAAACGAAATTGGAGAAGGAGAGTGACGGAAGGGACGAGGCTAAGTGATTAGGTCGAAAGTTGGTGAATTCCAAATGAAACCAATTTGCCGTCGCTTTCGAAATCACAAATTGAAATGCTCGTTTCCCGTCGGTGAATAACAGCATCATTTCCGGATCGATTCCCTTCGCAAACAATCGAAATCAAAGTCCGGCATCTTCTGGTGTGCTAATGACGCCAAAATAACGAAAGTGATATTTATTTGTGATGATTAAACGATTAAGCACACCCAGAACAACGTGGCACTCGCTCCATTTGGGTGAACTCGCACGCCTGATTTTCAGCGATAACGATTCAAGTGAATTTTCATGGCGGCAAAAATGACAAAATCCAATCGGAAAGAAGCGTAATTGGAAACCATTGGAAAAAGCGAAAGATGAGGAAACTTAGACATTTACACAATTCGATCGGCATCGAATAACACTTGAGTGAATCCAAATGGGAGCAGTCTCATGTTATCGCGATGGTGATTTCATTTCATTCTTCCGACGAGGAATCACTGAGAATTGCTTTATTCTTAATTGCCGTTATTCCATTTTTAGATTTGCCTGTTTTATTTTGTCGATGGGTTGCTATCTCGATTGACAGCTCTTTCATTCGATGATGCCGACGAAGTTGTTAGGCATTCCATTCCCTTCAATTATGACAGAAAATCAATGACTGAATCCGTTTCGCAAAAGGGAGTTTTCGTCGTTTTCGTTCCGACACGATTAACCTTCGAATAATCGAAGAGAACATCGGAAACGGATCCAAATTAAATACAATCGCATCGTGTAATTCGATGCGTGAACATTATCCATCCAGAAATAATAATCGTGAGTGACAGTTTATCAAAGCAGATCATAACCGAATCGGTTCCCACGCGATAGCCATGCGGCGAGACAGCAACTTGTGACGATTAAGCTTCTCCCAACGATTCGAATCGAATAATAATCGCTTTGCTTAATGCCCATCATCATTCCAGCATACCAACATACCATCAGGTCTCAATGGCATATCAACATCTGATGCGAAGAGATAATCCTCTGGAAAAAACACGGAGAACGAATCAGATCGCCCCAAAACATGTCGCCACATTGAACTACTGCTGATGCGAAGGGATTTGCGGACGACACCTGATAACCGGAAAATACGAATGGATTTTCTCACGTCCATAAGACCCAAACTAATGGATTGCAACTATCGTTTCGCCAGAGTCATTTTCATAATTTCATATCATCTTCGGAATGTGTCGTTCCAATGGTGGCGGACCAGCGTACGTGCGTTCTCGATGACTTTGAGATAACCTTTAAGTGGATTAAATTGAAAGCCATTCAAAGTTTAAATAAACTTGCGGAATGGAATTCTTTTCAATATTCGCCACTCTTCGCCACTATTTGCCACTCTTCGCCCCCATTAGCCACTCTTGGCCATCTTTCACCATCATTCGCCAACATTCGATGCACTCCCACGATCGTCGTCTTGAACGCGATTACCGCTGAAACTACATTCCCCTTTGATTGCAGAGCAACGTATGTGAAATGTGTCTGAAGGATGTTATTGCGAATGATGTCGGAGTGGTGTTTTTATTGTTGACGAAATCCACAGATTTATTCGACAATGAAATTGTGCTATCAGAGTAGAATTTAGGGCGATTTGGAACAAAGCAATCGTCTCGTATGACTGCTGAAGAGTAAAGCTCATTAAGCAACAGCTCAAGCGGGTCGGTTACGTAAATTTTAAAGCACATACGCCTAGTGTGTTAACCGCACGAGTGATTCCATCGAATTCGAACAGGTTTCAAATCATTGGATTTGGAAGCGACTCCTCGAAATGTCATTAAATTGATTTGAGTGGAAGAACGAATGCTCAACTGCATGTTTTACCCCTCGGAAACCAATCAACCATTCACTCAATCGTAAATGTTGGTTATGTTCGTCTCTCGGGCACTCTCTGTGTCGTTACAGAATGTCATACGCGTAAATGATTGCTTGTCATTTCGATCCGTCTCAGCCGTGTCAGTTGACTTGTCTATACTTTGAGGTTTCTCCTCATTCGAAAGCCCATTTCGAGAGTCGAGAAGCTTTCATCAATGATTCTTCTTGGTATATTTATTCTTCCTGCCAATCACAATTGCACACTTGGCCGATCAAATTCCAAGGAATTGAAATTGCTTCAATTCTTCGTCAGAAAATCAATGTTGACATTGTGTTGCAATTGGCAGAGCATTTCAGGTTTTGATTTGTGATTGGTCATCGACTTGAATGGATTCGATCGAGAATGATTTGATATGCACGTTTATTGAAACACATTTCACAAGCAATGGCTTTCATTTCGGCAACAATAACTCGAATGCACTCGACTCAATGCGTTCGAATCAACGATGCATTCTCTGTGATTGGCGTCAGAGTTATCCCCATTCAACGATGAACTGAATGAAAGCGAATGAATAATAGCTTTTATGTCAATGCCTTGGTATATTTAAGCTCAAGTGAAGCATATTCTGAATCGTCAATTTAAAGAGTTACAATGTGTAATCCGTTTGAAGCGTGATCTGATGGCAGCACGAGACAAGAACGGTATCTATTTGGCCGAGGACACCTACAATGAGAAAAGACTCGATAAAAACTTTTCATTTTACTCCACTTCACTTTCAAACGGACCGAAAGTTTCGGTATCTTCGCAATTGTTATTCCGCTGCGATCCAAATCTAATATTCAATCCATTGTGGCCGCATAATCCAGCGTAGGCGCATTTCGAATTAGATTTCGGCCCAAGACAATGAAAGTTTTCACGTTTTGTTTATTTCCTCTTTCCGAATGTCAAAAAAGAAACAAATACCAGTAGGAAAAGATGAGGAAAATGAAATGGCAACAAATAGAAAGTCTCGAAGGCTAACGGAACTCTACAAATAAAACGTTGATTCAATTTAGGTCCTTGTGACGGTTTTGTTTCTCAATTTCGATTCAAGACAATAATCGTTGATTAAATTTAGAATTAAACTCGTTTTATTTCAACAATCCCCATCCTTGGGAATTGAATGGCGAAGACTTTTCAACGCCCATTCAAATCGCTTCAATCAAAAAACAATGGCCTTTTGTACATCGAATGGCAAAGGTGGGGGCTCGGTCGCTTCTAAAAAGCGATAATCCTCCATGGGTTTCGGTTGGACGATGAGGAGGAGGCTCGTTGACGTGTCCGACGAGTGGAAAATCAACAACTGGCTAGTTTTCACCTCGACGATTCTCACGCAACTGCGAAATCATAAAGAAATATTCTGAAATCCCTCACCCAAAATCCCAAACGATGATTTTAATCCGTCGGTTCCGTTATTTCCATATGAGCTTTCCAACCGAAGCACTTTGCACCACCGCAAAACCGATGGCAGTTACAAAGAACGCTTTCAACAAATTCCGATAAGCAAACAATTTTCCACCGAAATGAAAATGCCACCAAAACAGTTCGCTTCAGAGAACCTCGTTGGACTGAATCACACAATTTTCTTGAGGAAGATGTATCGAGATTAACGGTTGGCACGCAACTGAATTGCCAAACGCAACCACCAACTCACATATACTGCGACCGGCACACTGCTGCTCGAGCTCGACTGCTTCACCGACGTTGGCAGTCAGTTCTGTTTTGAGCTGCGCTCGATTCGTCAGCAGAATGGTTCGTTTGTGATTCGTTCGGGCCAAATGCCTTCTATTTGGCTATACGCAACGATTTTGATTGCAAACAAAAAAAATTATAAAAAAATATGGAATTGAAGAAAAAATTCCATCGTGGCTTGGTGGTCGCATGTTGTTCATTTTGCGTTCTTTCCCCCGTTTTAATTTCAATCGAAGCATCGCCGAAGGCTTTTATCTCAGAGTTTCCAAACTCGTGTCTGTTCTGCTATGAACGATGACATATCAAATATTATTGTTCTACGTCGCTCTTGATGCGCCAAAATCAATGGAAGCTATTGTTGCCACTTTCGAAGCCACGCGTGCAACCGAACAGCACCTACAGCCACATCAATGTCGATCGACGATATCGGTTGTTTGTTTGGTGCGGCAATGAATGATGATATGTTTGCTTGGTCCCATTGACGTTTGATGATCTGCACGAGCTGAATAAAATGGTGTTGTTTCAAAATCAATTGGAATACTTTCACCTCCCGCCGCGCTCCGAACAATGCCCATTGTATTTTGAATAAGGGCTGATTCCACTTTCTTCCAATCAAATGACCTGTCCGCCTGAAATTGATGAATGTTTTTCGGAATGCTTTCGCTTTATTACCGAGCATACAAAATAAACGGTGAGTGTGCGAGGGGGAGGGGACGGAGTGTGAAGTGGATCATAGCCATCAAACTGTGGATCATTTCAAGTGATTGATAGTCCTTTTTCCCCTCGTTGATTATCGCTCTCAATGGCTTTTGCCACTTTTGCCGAGTACGTCGGGGAATACCCCGTTCTATGGTGTCGCGTGTGTTCGCTATTTAATTAGCGAGAATTGGGTGGACCAAAATATGTGGAAGTTTTCGAATTTGGCGGAATCTATACATGTCGAAATGAAGTCCTGAACAGCGAATAAAGGATGCGAGCATATATAAATTTGAAAAGGTGACCTCACATGCACCCACCAACCATCGGGAGGCGGTGCACCCACACACTCATACATACACACCTACACACTCACGCAGCCATTCGATATAAATTACTTGGCCCATAGCGGAAATTAAAATTCCATAAGCTCTCGCCTGTCGCACGTTCAGCCATTAAGCTCGCTTCATTTCAAGTCGGCGAAGCGTTTGAATGGTGTTTTCTTTTGTTGATAAATTGGCCATTCGTTACTTTTATTGGAGGCGCCAAGAGCCATGACAAATCTCTTCGAAGCGGAAGCCGTCGAGCGACAAAAACACCTTGGAGAATTCGGGAGGAGACACACAGCCCACCAGGGGGAGCCAAGCTCACTGCTGTTCTCGAAACGATAAAACTTTGAGCCCGTTTTGGGTTCGAGAACTGCTGATGCAAACGTGAAAGACGCTCCACTCATCCGTGACTGAGTATCTCTTTGAATCGCAATGTCGACGTCGGTGGTTATTTCATCGAACGTTAATTCGCTCGTTTTGCGTGTTATTGAATGTTAATTCATGAATAATAATTACAAACAATGCCTGCGAAAATGCCAATAGATTTCGGTGGGAAGCTTACGACGAGAGCGTCACCGTTGCGAAGTAACTCGCGAATCTCGAAAGGATTCAAAATCGATAAAAATCCGGGTGAGCGAAAGCTGCTCGAAGTCGATTCAGCGAATTTCTGAAAATGGAACCAACAATGAACGTTTCGGCGAAAGCGGCTTAATGCGGGACGGCGGATGAGGGGCAAGCGAGGGAGAGGAATCGGTGGAACAAACAAATTACAAGCCGAATCGATTCCTGTTTGTTTGGTTTCCGCACCGACTGCACACACCCGAACTCGAAATCATTCATGCAGAATGCACTCATTGAATGCGACACCGACAAAAGTTTCCTTTTTCGGTTGATCTTTTGGCCTCCTCCGACGAGTTTCTTTTCTCTGTTCACCGGCGCTCACGCACGGCGCCGCATCGCCCGGATACAAATTAAATAATCGGCATCCCAAACAAACAATCAAAAAGTAAACGAGCATTTCTTTTATTCGCCCCGCTTTCCGTTCGGCATGTTGCGATGTGTGCGTGCTTTCGGCATTCGAAGTTTCAGCTTGGCTCCGACGAAACGGGCAAAAACCGATGCAAACACAGCCAAAGCACGAATACTAAAAATTATCTCTCTTCGACGAGATTTTTTGTTGATTTCGGTGAAACTCAACAGTTTTTCTTTTTGTGGCGAGTTGGATTTTCGCGTGGCGAGAGGGCATTATGGATCTCAGAGGCTGGCTGTAATGCTGAAATGAACAGAGCAAATGAATCGAAATCGACGACTGCCACCTGTGATGCGCATATACGAACCGAGTCGAACCGGATTAGTGGCGAATTTCGAAAAATATCAATAATATAATAATATACTTTGCATCTAGCCTAATTAACATTTTCGAATGAATTACTGCTTAATGACTGGGCGGAAAATCCTGGGCATCGAATTAACCGCCCATACGGTCCGACCTGGTCCAAGTGTGAAGCTCTCACGCATTTGATTGCTATCCTTTATTCAATGGCAATTTTACAATCGGGAATCAATCAATTTCCATCCATTTTGAAACGTATTGCGAAAGGAATTAATATAATTTGACATCGATGAAAACGAAGCCTCTGTAGTCCGACGGCAGAATTTCAATCGCTAAAATTACATTTTGATTTGCTTTTCCGAAATAATCAAAAAAGAAAATCGACGTTTTCCTGCTTGGGGTTCCCACTCCCCCCTCTCTTTCCCTTTCTCCACCCCTATTCGTCTCTCCTTCTCGCTCTTTTTATTTGGAAAAAACCCATTTCATTGATGAATTTCCTACCTTATGGTTATTTGTAGAGAAAATACCCGTTTCCTCGTCCCAATCGCCCCTGCCCCGCACACGCATCGCAACCGACATCGTCATTGAGATTGATCGCCGTTCATCTTCCCGCAATGTGTAAAATCAAAACAAAACATATTTTCTCAGCAATTTCACCGTTTTGTTTGCAAGTCAAATATGATGAATTTGTGATATGAGCATTTTATTATCGTCGTTTTTGTTTCACGATTTGCAGTCAATTTGGTTGCTGCCAATAAAACGGCATTCGTTTGTTTGCTCATAAAAACTCGGGCAATATTTTATTTTCGGTGGGAAGTTCGTCTCTTGGCAAACAGCGATATATCTTGGCGTTCAACGGAGATGTTTGTTTATGCGGCTGGTTGGGTGGATGGGCGGCGGGAATCAACGTCAACTTTTGAGTTGATTATTCCATCAGCGATGGAGCGAGGTGCGCCATTCAGCTCTGCTGTCGTTTGAGTACACAATGATTAGACGCTTTTCAGCCAACAGAGGAATACAGAGAACGAGTCAGTCGACGTTCAACTAATTCTTTCCAAACGGGCTGTGCATTTGCTGGCATGAAGCTTTTGAGTCGATTCATTGAACGATGAGGTGATACATCGAGCATTGGAAAAGTTTCCATTTCGAGGAATAACCCGCGAAAAGCAGTGTGTGTTTTCCTCATCCTCCAAACGAAATTGATTTGCCTCTATTTGCTCACAGCATTATAGCGCGCTACATTCCGGCATTTCTCTGTTGTCCTCCACTCGTCTGGCAGCCACTGCAAACAAACAATCGCATGAATAGTTGATAGTGGCTCGGGTGGCGCAACCGAAGTGAAATCAAAATTTCATTCATGCTCGCCCATACGTTGGCTTTCATTCAGGAGCGACGTCGAACGACGATGTATTTATGAATGACTGAGCTGAATATAACTGCATGAATGACGCGTGTGGGGTGAATGAATTCTCCACAGCTTCGCCTGATCGGCTTACAAAGTTCCTCGCTTGTCTCAAGAAATCGCATGGCTCGTGTTCTTCTGATGTGAACCACTCATTTCCGACAGCGAATCATCTACTTGAGCGTCTGGAAAATTGTTTCTGACGAAATTCGTAAGAGCAAGTGCGACAGCCGTTTGCATTGAATTCGTAATGCTGTTGGGTGCGACGTTGGGCCGTTGTAGCATCCAAGCGGTAATCGGTGTTCTTGCGAGTCACCTGCGATGGAAAAACCATTAACTGCAATAAAACGACCGTCACGTTCTCGCCATTACATTTTCGGAATGGAGAAAATCAACAAAAGTTTCCCTCAAAAGGATTGAGCCGACGATTCTTGCTTGGAATTGCAAGCGATCCAGGTGAACCAGGCGAACAAGTTCGAATTCGAGTCTGCGCCGAAAATTTAAATTCAATGTAAATATTTGAGTGAATGTGGACTGTCTAGACGCCACCGAAACCGGTAGTCTCCGGCATATATTCGAATATGAGCATCGGAGCTGGTGTTCGTTCTGACGATAAATTGGATTTTCGAAAAGCGACCGCGCGAATCAGCAGAGGCAAAAACCAACCCGTCTTGTGGATTCGAGTTCGGTTCACGAACATCAGGCAAACGATAAATCGGTTCTAATCCGAATTAATGAGAAAAACCACGATGGCATGGGATCTGAGTTTCGAGTGCGACTGGCCGGGCCGACAACAGGAAACCTCGAAATGGGTTACGATTTCAAATGAAATATGGAAATTTCTGTGGCAAATGCTTGATTAACGACCCCCGGACCAAAGAGACACTCGACGGCGATGTCGGTTTGCGATAAGTTTCGGTTCAGTGGACACGACCTACCCGAATCGTTGTGTCGTTCTCAGCCATCGAGTACGTCTAATTTGAATGGAATGAAAATCAGATGAGAGAATTTGTATGCGCATCGCGTATCTTCGGGCGAAAAAATTCAATTATTTCAGTGGTGAAACGCATTGTGGGTGGGAGATCCGATAACTCCATTCATTCATGCCTGCCGGGCCGCGGTTTCGCCGAAAAGAACATATTCGATCAATATTTGATCGAGCAGATGATTATGGAGTAATGGAATGACAACGAAATCGGCCAGCCATCATTATTTTCTCAACTGAATGAGAAATCAAGATGAAAGCAGCTTCTCTCGATGATTTATTGGACGCAGACAAGGCCTCCTTGACGGGACATTTCTCTTCCTTTTTTTTCGTTTGTCGACCTTCACACCGGTTGTGTGTTCATTCGTCAAATTCAAAAGCCTCGGTAGGCTCTTTCCGAACGACAGCATGAAAAATCATCGATGAAAAATCCGCGATACAAAACCATTCGCTTAATCAAAACCACAAAGAAAAATTGCGAAAATGTATGGCTTTCCCGCCAATGGCGTTGCTGAAATCAATACCACCGTGAATATTGCAGTTCCTTTCGACGGAAAAGCCTTACATTTTCGGTGCGAATGAAATACGCTCACATTTTTCAAATAACAAATGAATCTGAAATTGGAGACGAAAAGAAGATAAAATAAAAAAATACGAAATCCAATTTTTATTCATTCATTTCGTGTCGCTCTCTCTCTCTTTGCGTCTCTCTTTCTCATCGGATCCGTGAAGCATTCGATCAGCGACGTTTTTTTTTCTCTTTTCGGCAGCCGCCTAACAGCACGACAAAAGATCCATATGAACGGAAAGAGCATATTCCACCATTGCCGCGGAAGAGCTGTGTTGGAATATTTAAATTTAATAAAACGCAACACATTGCGAAGCTTGAGTTCGGACGGCTCCCAGTGGGAACGACGACTCAAACCATAAACCATGCGAGCTTCCATGAAGCAATTGCTGTGCGGCCGCTTTCGCAGGAAGCAGGTCTTCCGAAAGTCACGTCTGGTGAGAGGTAACAGCGACTACGGGATCCGGAAGACGTGACATGACTGCGTCACCCGCTCGTCATCTCCATAAAGCTGGTCGCCGATCAGATCAAACATCAGCACTTTCAAAACGAATAAAACTCGACTCATCAAAAGAGTTGGCGCCAACTGAATACTGAGTCGAAAGGGATTGATTTCGGCTGAAAGTTTTTTCCAACGCGAACTGCGATTCGAAACGAATGCCCAAAAAGAGGTGCAAAACATTTCCGTTTTCGCAACAGTTTTTTGTTGCAATTGTTTTTCTGTAGAATTCATTCGAGAAGCGATACCAAATCAACGTTAACCCGTCCCGACCACCATCTCCATCCTTTTGCCCGTATTTGATGCTTCATCGTTAGGCCGCTGTGAATTCTGCGAATTGATTGTAATTCAAAACAATTTCAAGGGAAAAAAACATTCCGACTTTGTGGAGCTATCGTTACGGATCTAGCAAAAACAAGAAAAAAACTCACTCATTGATTGGAATTGCGGTTTGAAATGCTCCCGGAGCGAACTTGTGACGTCGATGCATTGCCATCAAAAGCCATTTATTGAAGTCATTAAAATTGACACTGCGAGCATTCCCAGCGTACATATGTACGTCGGCCCAGCCAATCCGATTAAACGCCATTTACATTTCCATTTGATGCGAGATAATTGCTTTTCGGTTTTTCTATCTCTCTCTCTCTCTTAGTTTATGGGATGAATAATGAAATGGAAAAATCCGTTGCCGGGAGCTAACGGGCCCATTAGCAATGTCGGCGTTAATCTCCAAACAGGACCAAGCTCGAACTTTTCCAAAAGCGGAAAAAATCAACTCGCACTCGATTCCACTCCGGGCTAACTATGTGGTTATTGCTGGCATCAGCGAAATCATAAGGCAAAAAAACCTCAAAAGTCCCAAAACGACGAGGCAAACGGTTCGCATTTCTCGGGAAAAATCATAAAAGCATCATTTTCGAGAAATTGAGAAGGGCATTTTTCAGTGTGGAAAAGGTGAATCAACCGAAAACGAACCATTTTACGATGCCTCAGCAAATGGACGATGCGATGGTCAAATGGCCAAGTGCCTAATTGAACCGGTTGTATTTCATTGCCTGTGAGTCATTTTGAATGCATTGCGGACGAACTTTTCGCATAAAATTCCGCACAGAATCGTCGATTCGGAGACGAAATAAAATTGCGGAGAGCACGCCGTCACCGTTCAACCGATGCGGTGGCAAAACGTATGGCAAAATTCTCATTAGAGTCAAACACTCGGCGAAGGATTCGACCGGAACTTTTGAATTATAATCAAAGTTTTTATCATTTTCTTTTACGGGAAAAGGTCACCGACGACCCGAAACGATGACAACATCCAAGGAGAGAAACGTGCACCTTTCGTGACTTCGCTTGGAATCACTGGCTCGCCTGAAAGGGAGAAGGATCTCATTAATCTTCCGGTTCGAGTGCACAGGGGCAAACTTACTCTTCAGAACCGCTTCGTAGATGACGCCGGTGTAGTAATCCAGACCTCTGGCCAGACTCAGATCGAAGATAATCTCGTTCGTGAGGCCCAGCAGTTTGCAATAGTTCAACAGCAGCTTCATCGCTTCGAGTCCGCTGACGGCTGAACCCATCGCCTTCAGTTGATCGTTCTGCAGAAGAGTCTCCACCAAATCCAATCCACCGCTCAGACGAACGTACTCGCCGATCTTGTCGGCGGCTGTCTCATCGAGACCCTTCTCTTCGATCATCTCCCGTCGAACATCCGCCCATGGTGATTTGTCCAGTTTGTCGACTGCTGAGCAAATTGATCGGAAGCTATCAGCTGGAACGCCGCACGCCGCGAACATGCCATCCAAAAGCGCTCTGTGATTTAGTTTGATGACGTATTCGCCGATGTTGAGCGCATCCAAAATCTCCGCCACGACTTTCACGCATTCTGCATCGGGCAGCATTGGGTCGTACGTGCCAGCGATGTCAAAATCGCATTGGTAGAACTCGCGATAGCGTCCTCGACCCATCGATGGATTGTCCCGACGATACACCTTCGCAATGTGATATCGCTTGATATTCGGGATTTTGCTCATTGCCAAATACCGAGCCAGTGGAACTGTCAGATCGTAACGAAGCGACAGAATCTCCCCGCCTTGATCTTTCAAATCGTAGATCAGCTTCGAATCCTCGCCATATTTTCCCGTTAGAACTTCCTGCGGGGATGAAAATTTACGTGAGATAAAATCATACGATGCCGGTCAATCTCTCACCTTCAATTCGAATACAGGTGTGTCAATGGATTCCGCGCCGTGCTTCTTAAAAACGCCAATTATTTTGTCGAGAACACTTTGCCGCAGTGCCATTTGACTTGGATTGTAGTCGCGGGTTCCCTTTGCCGTCTTGAGGGTGAATTTCTGTGGTCCCGTTGGTGACACATCCTCCAATTGCGCCTTCAAGGACAATAATTTCTTGACCTCTCCATCTACCTGAAAACAGTTTTTAATTTATCAATCACAGATTCAATGCTTGTTGATTCGAGCGAGTCAGCTGTTTTGCCCCTCCAAAACCTTTGAATTACAAAGCCAATCGCATACAAATCAAACCACTTATTTGAATCGCCAATTGGATTGAAAGTCATCAATCGACAAGTTTAAACGCCCATTCGACGATTACAGCAAAAAAAAACGCTACAGTTAATGCGTAAGGTCAACTT
>JANSTV010058943.1:0-24909 GCA_027564135.1 Lestremia cinerea | reverse complement strand
AGAAATTTTCTTTTGTCATTTTGAAATCAATGGTTTGAACCAACACAAATAAAATACTAATAAAATACAAATAAACAGAAACGCATTTTTTCCTCAATTCTTCAATTTTACATTTGATTCTAGCCTGAAAAAGCAAAATGGCTCTGCCGAAAATTGCAATGGCTCATGTCCCTCGTCCCGAAATTGAAAATTTTTTCCACAGAAAAAACCACCCCATAGACGCTGCTTTGGTTGGCAAAAATGGCATACGGCTTGGTTAACGGCTCCCCCCACTCTTGCAATCGAGCATTTTGCTCGGACCGAAATCGAGCTATCGATGTGCTGATGCTGTGTTTATTTGTTTACATTTCGAAAATCACAGTAAAAAACGCAACGACGACGACCGAGTTCAAAGCGAGTTTTCTCAGCGATTGTTGAACGGATTCGCTTCGGGTCGATTTCAAAATGCTACAATTTTCATCACCTTTCGATCGATTCCGCTTGGCTTCACCGCAAACAAGCATCTTTTTCGAAAAACGAGGGAAAAAATGGCGGCAAAAAATGCACCGTAATAGTCCAAAGGTCCGAGAATTCTTCAAAATTCTCGCAAAATACTAATCTGATCGGTGCCGGAGGGCGATCTTTGAAAAGTCGACAAAATTCGCCACAGTTTGATCTTACGTTGAACAACATCCGTGCAATATGTCTCGAGAATGCGACGCTTGAATGGGCGGCTTGTGTACAATGGACGGCATTTTGTCATTTTTTTCGCCTTTTCATGACATTGAGACGAAAAATCGCTAATAAGCCGGTAAATGAACGTGCAAGGGTCATATTTTGTGTTTATGGTGAAATTGGTCACGTTTGGAAATCAAATTTGCAAAGCGATTCCCAGTCATCTTGTCTTATTTTATTCGAATACAAAACGTCTCATCATTCCTGAAAAGACTCGTTTTGAATTTTCAACGAAATCAATCGAAAACACACCAACTGTTCGAACTGTTCGAAAGCTAGGCCAGTTCATTCAACGCCATCACACGACAAATGAACCATTCAATAATGAACTGGGCACATCTGTCACGGTGCTCGCAACACACACACATCACAGTCAGGCAACAACAACATTTCGTTTGGTCGCTTTGTTCGTTGGCCCGTCTCATCAGCTCCGTCATTCGCTACCGAAATGTCACACGGTGTGTTGCGCATATGCAGTGGTGTCGCGATCACTAAACAATAGCTCATTGTGAGACTTGAAATTTTGCGAACATTTTTTTCCACCAAAATTCATTCGATGTCAAACCGCTAAATTGTCATCGTCGTTGATTCGTGATTACGTCGATATCGTTGCTTCGATTTGAGCACCGTTCGTCGATCCATTCATCGATCCATTCAACGAATTCATCGTTCGTTTGCTCGTTCGCTCGCGTACACTCGTTTCGTGCTCTGATTTTTCTGCGTTTCGTTGTCGTTCGAATTCATTCAGAATTGTGTGAGTGCGTTGGTTTCAGTGAATTTTTCCGAGAAAGAAAAAAAACACCCGAAAATTGTGCTGTGACGTCGCATGAATTCATTGTTTAGCGGCTTTCATTCGCCCTCAAAATTGCTCACTTGTCGTCGACCACGAGCTTTGCTGCTGTTTTTCGACCAAGTGTTTTCTGTGTTTGCTCGACGCGTTTTGTGAATGGAACAAATTCGTTGACGTTTCCAGCAGCACATTTTCGCTTTTCGTGTGATACGATTTCGGTGAAGAGGCGAGTCACGATTGACACGCGATTGGGTGAATTGTGAACGAAGCAGAGTATTCGGATAACGAATAGCCATGGCACCGAGTTTAAGCAAATTGCAACAATATCAAAGCAGTGCCTTGTGTTTGACGGGCATATCGGCCGCTGTGTGGATTATCCTCTACGGCAAAACATCGAATCGGAAAAGGTAATGAGCCTTCAGCCAGTCAATGACATTTCGATTCTCACGAAATTATCAACAAAATCGAGCTCAACGTTAGATACTGCTGTGCCTTGCCCCCCTTCAATTATCACCTCACAAACTCTGTGCGACAGTCAAGCGTCCACGCAATGCGTCACCTCTATTATCAGTCGGTTCAAATTCCGCGACCCACAGAATCTCGTAGTAAACAATAATCCGGCGAGCTTTCCCATCCATCGCTCATCATCACAGTGATTCACACACATTTTAATTTGTACCGTCGATTTTCATCCGATAAAAATTCAATCGTTCGCTGCCATAAGCTCCGCTTGAATGGGCATTCAAGAGATTGTCGATTACGTTCACACCGACCACAACCAGCCAAAAAAAGGCGAAATAAAAAATGTTTATTCCACTCGGAATTATGATTATGAGCATGAAGCGCGCCGGCCAAGAAAAAAAAAACACAGTCGAATTGATGATTTTCGGTCGTTTTGGCGAATGCGATGGCGAAATGATGCGAATCCATGCTTCCAGGTGGCAGTTACGCAACGCGATCGTTATGAAATTGATTTATTTTTTTTGAGCTCGCATGTGGTGTGAATGACCAAATAAAATGGTTGTGAGTTGAAACTGAAGCGATTTCACACTTTCTCAGCGCGCTTCCTCATCCCTCCACATGTCTTGCCATCTCTCACGCCTGACAAAGCCAACGGCAGTCCTTCTCCGGCGGTTTTCATCAATTCGACTGACGTTTTGAACGGTGCCCGCAAAGTCAAATCGCTTCGAATAAATTACCCGTTTTGCATATACACTGCACGCCATCAATTATTCCAAGGCAATTCTAGAAAAACAATCAAACATTTTCATTTCGATGGAATTGCGACCTCACAATCACATGTGCGCGTCACAAAGCGATAGGGAATCGATGGAATAGAAGAGCCATTGAATTTTATTATTTTGCATATTTTCGCGATAAGATTGGTGGCGAGGTAATGTTATTGGAAATGACTGCGTTGCCTTTGTCTGGTGCTGGTCGACCAGGGGGCATGGGGGGCACAGCGATGGGGCGATAAGATATGGAAAAAGCAATTCAATGTTAAGTTTTGTTGTCACGTTCGAGGGGGGCTCAATCAACGGCTAATTGCGTTGGAATGACGAAATCGCGTCGAGCTGGGCTTCGGAAGTCGGAAGAGAACTTTCATCCCCTAATTGACTATCTCATCTCTTACCTTTTCCCCAATTGATTTTCCAGGAAACCTCGACCAGAAGACCTCATCCAATACACGATATCCGACAAACAAGACAAGCGAATACAGAAGGCGCACGTGAATTCGGTATTTTTCAAACAACTCAGAGAATTGCTGCGTAAGTGTTTTGATTTATCATTTCGAAATGTGTGTCGTTCACCGTGCACTGACCGAGCTCCTTATCGAGAAAGAGCGAGATGTACGTCATACGTCGCAATCCGACTGCAGTCTTGTGCAAGCATTGCTGCCGTTCGAATGAATGTAATTGGATCGTTAATGCGCCAGTCATTCGACCGGCAGACATGCAAACACACGAAAGTGATTTTCTTTCAAAAGACGCTGTCGATCGCCACTGGCGGCAGCCAAGTGATTGATGAACTTTTTTTTCACTGCGAACGCAAAGTGAATGAGAAACCGTTTTCTTGTGTTTTGTGCCAACGACCTTGAGAATGTTTCTTGCAATTCATCTCAGGTTTCTCGTTCGCCCGACGGCGCAGATTGCGTTCGTCAATGTCATTTGAGTTCTTGCGATGAAAAGTCAATCGAACAAATGCCATGTCTACGAAATTGGTGTCAGAACAGCGTGTTCGGCTGATAAATGCACGCAGCACGGTCGTTGATAGACGCGACGACTGATTTTCTAGTCGAAAAATTTGAATGCTGCGCAGCAATGCGCAACACAAAACGACTCAAATCAAACAGGCAAATGTCGTCAAGTGGCAAATTTTTGAAAAATATGAAATATGAATGTGGTTTAGGCCACACACACACACACACACACACATGTAACTATCATTCGGTGACTAGACGTTATTCCGTGGACGCACGCCGTCACTTGAACTCTACGATTTTGAACGATTTAAATGCGATGCGAAACTTTCCATTGAATGGAAAATCGACAAAATTCGAATAGCGCATGCAAATGAGCGATGGAATGAAAATGATTTGACCTTTGAAATGAGCTGTTTGGGTGTTTCGGTGATGAGTGAGCTGGGGGAAGTGGACGGTTATTTGCATGTTTCGATAATTGCTTGGGCGACTTCGATTCGCTTGCGGACGATGACAAATCAAAACTGGTTCACTTGAGGTGGGTTGTTCGTGGAACATCATCACCAGACTGTTAGACGATGTGACGCATGCCCCGAGCAAAGGTCGAGCATCTTGAATTCGCATCGCGTCAACTCAAGTGATCTCTCACCGATTCGCTAACAGACAAATCACCAGCTCTTCACGGTCCAGAGCACGTCCTTTGCAACAATGTCAAAAATAAACAAGCTCGAAACGCCGACTTCTATTTGTAGTTCATGTGCCGGCCATTCAGTCGATCTCAAACGTCAATAGCTGTTTGTTTACACACGTCTCGGACGAATGGAAATTCCAACAGCTACTCTAAACGTTGCACAGCACATGATTACGTATGTGCGGTTTATCGCACCCAAATGAGACGGTGTTTGTTTCGGCTTGCGTGAGACGCTGCACTTCAACCGGCGACACTTGCACTTTCGTGTGCTCGCAATCGAGTTGCTCCAAACGATTCTTAGGCGATAATTCATGGTGATTTTATGGAAGGAATCGATCGTTAAAATTATCGACTTTTGACGAGCGCTCAACGTTGCGAACTTCTGGGGGTTTTTCAATGAACTTTTATCGAATTACCGGCCAAAGGTGGGAATCGTTGAATTTAAAGAGCCACAACGCGTCGACAATGTTCGTTTTAATGTCAAACCGATCATTCAACAAACAATGGAACGCTTCCCCTCCGATCCACTCAAAATTCAATCATCGAAATTTAATCGGTTCGTTGAAACGTTGCGATTATCATCGACCGAGCGAAACGTCATGCTAATTTCTTCAACAAACCCACTTGACGTTCAAGGAGCAATGCCAGTTGATTTTTGTTTTGATTCGTGCCAGCCGACAATGGCGGATGGCGCTAATTGAAATTTGACTCATTTCCATCATTGACCGTATCATTTCGAATCAGAGGAAAGGCCGAACGTTCAGGAAGTGATCGCGATCGTTTGAATATCGATTTGAGCAAAATGGATTGTCATCCTCTAATCGCATGATCACCACCGGCTGCTTTCTTTCGGTCGATTCGAACCATGCTCACTAGTTCACGATCACTCTTTCGGCCACCATCAAATTTGCATTGAAAGCAACCAATCTGGATAAACTGGTTGATCGTTCGAATGACCACCAAACGTCCGGATGTCAAATGACGTCACGAGACAAAGTAAACTGCAACGAAATTAATCGCCTGCTGTTTGATAGACTGTGGGCGACTCGAAATATGTTTGGTTTCTTTCGCATCAATTACGTCAGCGCCAGTAGAAGCTCCTCTAATCGATCGTCGACACGAGACCCGTTTCTCTCTTATTGAACGCTTTAGACGGTGTATTGCGCGTCTTCACCTCGTCACGGTGATTTCAACCTAATGCTTGCTTACGTTTCGGTAAATAAGAGTGGCGTGGCAGAGTCAAATATTTTTGACAAAATTACTTTAAATGAGCCGAAACGTTACAACTTGAAAATTCACTTGAATTTGATGGCGAGAAGATGCCCATCACGAAACGTAGCGAAGCCTTTAAGCAAATTATGTCATTGTTGTTGTTTATCGAATGTGAAACCATCGAAATGCATTCGGTCTCCGATGGACGGACGACGACAACTCTGGCATTGACTTTTGCTGTAATGTGCGGTGCTAATGAGGCAGCCTTTCCAAAATGGCAATTCGAAAGAGCACGAAACGTGCGTTGTCATTATAAAGTGATTTCATACAATAACTATTACCATTTCAGACGTCATAATACCTGGAGTATGGAGTGTCGAGACATCATTGTTGTTGCTGATAGCCGGCTCGTTGGTGGCGCGATCCATCAGCGACATTTGGCTTATTCAAAATGTTACCGTCATTGAGAGCACCATTATCAACATGGATCGCAGTAAATTCAAAAGCGTTTTGCTGAAATATTGCGCTTCTCTGCCTCTGGTGAGTGTGTCGTGGCCTTGAAAGGCTGCTCACATCTCAAGACGTTGATCCCCTTTAACTTGTCTGGTTTGTCTGGTTTGCTTGGGATTTCTCAGATTGCCGTCATCAATAACGTTCTCAGGTGGAGCATCGGCGAATTAAAATTAAGATTTCGTGTAAATTTGTCACATCATTTGTTCAATCAGTACCTGAAGTGAGTATCCATGATCTCATATCCTTTTCACACATACTCACCACCTTCTCTCCACACCCACAGTGGCTTTACCTATTACAAAATGTCCAATTTGGACAACCGAATATCGAATGCCGATCAATTGTTGACCACCGACATCGACAAATTCTGCGAAAGCGTCACCGATTTCTATTCGAACGCCAGCAAACCGGTGCTCGACATAATCATCTATATGTATCGGCTGACATCGAACATTGGCGGAAAGGTGAGTGTCTCTGGTCGAAGAGTCAAAGACCCAAAGTTGCTAAATTGAACCGGAATCCATGTGATTTCAGGCGCCATCAATTCTGATGCTGTATCTGTTTCTGTCCGGTGTTTTGCTGACGCATTTGCGAAGACCAACCGGTCGTCTGACAGTGCAAGAGCAGAAGCTCGAAGGTGATTTCAGATATGTCAACAGTCGGCTCATCACAAATGCCGAAGAGGTATGGGAATCCGGGATGTTGTTCCGTGGTCGAGTATCAATCGATTTCCTCCCTCACAGATCGCCTTCTACCAAGGAAACAATCGCGAGAAGCTGACCATTTTGGCGAGCTTCTCCAAATTGACGCAGCACTTGCGGAAATTCCTCGAATTCAAGGTTGGAATGGGCATCGTCGACAATATGATCGCCAAATGTAAGTCACACACAAACCGGATCAATCAGCTGGTCATCACCTTACTTTCGTTTCTCACAGACATCGCCTCAGTGGTTGGTTTCTACACCATTTCGATTCCATTCTTCTCGACGACAAACGTACAATTGAACGTCGATCAATCACAACGTCTGACGTATTACTACACCTACGGGCGAATGTTGTTGAAATTGGCCGAAGCGCTTGGACGACTTGTGTTGGCGGGTCGTGAACTCTCCCGATTGGCCGGATTCACAGCTCGCGTAACCGAACTGACGCACGTCCTTAAGGAGCTGAATCAAGGCCGTTACGAGCGCACGATGGTCAGTAATTCGAGCAGTGCCGACGATGACATCGCCCCGTGCAAAGGGGTCATTTCATTCCAAGACAACATCATTAAATTTGATCGAGTACCGTTGGTGACGCCCAACGGTGATATTTTGGTGCGTGAATTGACCTTTGAAGTGCGATCCGGATTGAATGTGCTGGTTTGCGGACCGAATGGTTGCGGTAAATCCAGTTTGTTCCGAATTTTGGGTGAATTGTGGCCAGTGTGGGGCGGACGCATCACAAAACCCCCACGCGGCAAACTATTCTACATTCCCCAACGGCCTTACATGACATTGGGCACCCTTCGCGATCAAATCATCTATCCGCACACCTACGAAGAGATGAAGCGTCGCGGACACTCGGACGGGGATCTGGTGAAATACCTGGATTTGGTGCAATTGCCATATTTACAGTCGCGAGAAAAGGGCCTGGATGCTGTCGAGGATTGGATTGACGTTTTGTCGGGCGGCGAAAAGCAACGTATTGCAATGGCTCGGCTCTTCTATCACAAACCACAATTTGCGATTTTGGATGAATGCACCAGCGCCGTGTCGGTGGATGTTGAAGGCAGCATGTACCAATACTGCAAGAAGGTCGGCATCACATTGTTCACGGTGTCGCATCGCAAGTCGCTGTGGTCCTACCACGAATATTACCTCCAATTCGATGGTCGCGGCAGTTACGAATTCGGCAAAATCGATGAAAGCAAAGAGGAATTCGGATCGTAGGTGGCTGACCGAAGGGGACGTTGACGCTTTGGTCGTTACTGTTGTTGATGCTGATTTGTTTTTGGATGCAATGGGATGGGGTGTTTGATGAGCATTTTATCAATTTTGTACTTGTTTCCGGTTGACTCTTGACGCTCGCCGATGTGACACATCCAAGCGACAGTGAGTTCACATCTTCGATGAGTGTCGTCCGGATTCAGTATGAATCTGCGATAAAACGAACCAAACGAACATTTGACGTGGATCAATTTATTGTGTTTTTTCCTTCTCTTTTAATTATTATATTTTGTGTTATTCGGTCACTGGCCTGGTGCTGGTGTTGTTTTCGTTTGTTTTCATTCTCTCACAAATGAATTTGGTTCGGATGCAAATCAAACGAATTGCGATTCCCAGTTTGTTTGTTGGGAATCGACTGTCAATGGCCGAACTTCAATTGCGATACTTCCGTTGCTCTCGCATGGCACAGCGATGGAACGTTTTCAATTAGAATAATTCATTTTTAATCAAAATTTAGTGCAATTTTTTCTCTCGAGTCACCGCTTGCCTATCGCATGGCGGACAAGCGGCTTATGAATGTTTCATAGCAGACTTGTTCAACTTTTTTTCAACAACAATTACAAATAGATTATGAAATGATCGATGAATAAATGACATTCTTCTCTAAAAACCGTAATTGTGCTGTATTATTTGTTCAGTTGGTTCGAGTCGGACGCCCCACCGGACGCTTGGAGAACGAATGAAACAAGGTCATTTCAACTTTCAACGTTTATTCAACACATGATTTGGAAAACTCCAAGCCAAGATTAAGATTAAGTAACATTAGTCCCAGAGGAAAACGTCTTGAAACTGGCAAAAAAAAAAACGAAACGAACTCTCAATGGTGCGCTTGTTAATTATTAAAAATCGATTTTTAGTAACAAATTATTGCCAAATTTTGATTATCAAATTCGACTTTGAGGTGATGTCGATTCATTCATTTGAAAAATATGAAACGAACACCACATCGCCACCGACGCTGATCAGCGTTTGTCCCTGAAAAATGATGGAATCGATCGGATCAGTTCAAAGGGCATCGTGAGTGGAGAACTTACGTGATTTTTGTGGGGATTGTCCACCAATATCAGCTCGGACATGTAGAAGGAGACCATGGCATTTCCGCCCAGCGCTGTTATGTGCGCCCGAACGACAGCGAGTAGCTGTGGGAGAGAGGATGATGATGTTAAGAGCTTCCCATCAAGTTTGATTCTGTTCAACTCACCTCCGTTATGAAACTGTGGACGAAGCCGCTGATGCCGCCGTTCTCCCGAATGGACGTACTCTCGCGAATGAAGAAGAAATTCAGATTGCCCAAATACTTGTCGATTCGACCGCCTGGGATGTAAGTCAGTGGTGTGACGTCAACGCCATACCGTTCTCGCAGAGGTAGCTGAAAGGATAGTCGTATTTTGAGTCATAGGACTGGATGGTTTGAGGCTAGAAGCGTCTTACATGTCTCTCAAGGCGGACCGAGTTGAATTTTGTGCGTGTAGGCGACTTGCTTTTGAGCTTCAACGAACCCGTTGGCCCAAAGTGATGGGTGCTTGAGCTCGGCGGATTCACCGGGAAGGTTGGACTGTGCGACAAATCACTGACATGCTCTTCCTCTAAATTGAAGATGAGCTCTTCGTCGGTGTAAGCCTTCTTCGAATCTTTGGTCAGCAACGCTGGCAGCTTTCGTTTGAAACGAGTGATTCGCGATGGTTCGCTCAGTCCAAGAGCGATGCCGGTGACGACAATTTGGAATTCGTCCTGAAAAAACATAATAAATTCAGTTCGTCTGTAAAACGTCTCACTGATTGTGGACTTACATCATCTGGCAAATCCAGTCGGAATTTCAAATCACAAATGGCACACGGAATCATCGACCGCAATTTGAAAAAAATCGTTTGGAGCAAACGTATAAAGTGCTTCGGAAAGCTGCCGACTTTCTGATTCGATGGGAATTTTGCACGCCAGACTTGCGTAAACATTTGCAAATTCCGAGCAACTTCCAAGTCGACAAGTCCTGGCACGGTTTGTGTGTTGACAACGTGAAATCCTTCGGGGGGACATGGCTCCAGGATCAGCGAGATTATGTCCAAATCTTCAACGTCATCGATTTCCAGAATACAAATGTCCTTGTTGCGAGCCGGTAAGTCCATGTCCTTTGATTCGTCATCCGACTCTTCGTCACTTTTCAAAGGATTACCGATGCTGTCGCAGTCCTGTTGGAGTGAAATGGTTAGTAAATTGCTTCAACTGAGGAAGACCTCCGTTTACTCCATATGCCTTGAGCTGATAGATCTCACGATTCCGGTTAACGGCTTCTTGCAATGACCGGTTCAACTCCTTGATCTTCTCGGCGTTGGTCCAAGAGTTTCCTTGCACAATTTTTGGGATGGTCGGCGCTGATAAAGCTGGCAGAAACACGCCGGTTCCGGTGCCAATTAACGCCATCATCTTCTCACCGATGGCGACGGTGATTTTTAGCCCAAAAATGGCATTCATTCCCTTTGCTTTCAATTTGTTGACCAAGAGGCGCTGCAGATCGTATTCCAGAAAAGGTAGCCCATCGGAGATCTCCTTCGCGTTCGACTCAGATTTCATATCCTTTTTCCAACGGCATGCCTGTGCGTGGATCAAGCATCCGCGACCGATGATATGCAAATTCTCAGGCAGCTCGATGGTTGCCAGCAGCACCTCCGGAACTTTGCCTTTCCTGAAAGCGGTTCGGATTTGTGAAAGGCTTCTTAATTACAAATCAATCAAACTTACTTGCAAACGCTGCATTTCTTCATCTTCCCGTTGACGGGGAGCCCCAGCTTGCTGTAAGGGATGTGACACAGACTGCATCCCAGCGGGTTCTGCAAGCCAATGAAATCCGCCTCTCCTTTGTCATCGTTCTTCTGACCGACGCCCATCGACTTGAAATCCTTGATCAAATCCTTCTCGAAATCCTTCATCGTGGGTGGAGCCGATTGAACCTTATCGCTGGTGAATTGATGATTGATCACCGCCGCTGTACCAATCGCGGATAAGACGCACACGTCGTCTCTATCGAAAAGAAGAGGAAATTCATTTGAAATTAAATTTTCACCACAACCTTTAGCCAAATCTCACGATATGCTTGTGTGCTCCGTGTAGCCCAGAACAACGTTACATCCCAGAGCTCGTGCATGACTTCGAATTTCCATACGCAATTCCGTCCACCAGGAGTCTCGAGTTTCCGGCTCATCTGGATTCGGTACGCGCTCCAAAAGCTTAACCGACCGCGCACAGACAGTTGTGCCAAACTGCAAGATGAACCCATTGGGGTATTTGGTCAGCGTCAAAAAGGGATACTCCAGCATGTCAAGATTCTCCAGATTCAGCGGTGTCTTCAGATTCGGTGTGTCAGCTAAACGGAATATACCCGTTGTGCGTTCGGTGTTGAGAGAACTTCCTAGGCGTGCGGAAGAGAAGCGAATCATGTTAGTGATGTGTCAGGCGCGCCCCGCAATGCACATGAAGAGATGTGGAAATCATCTGATGACTTTAGTTGCATGCAATGCCAATGCCTATCTTAGACTGAGTTACTTAGTTTTAGTCAACGATTCTATTTCTACGCTTGAGATTCAGAAAAGCAACAGCTTACTTACCGACCGAGCACTACAGTGCGGATGGTTCAATTTCGAAATGAAGCAAATAATTTCAACGAAAGCAAATAATCTCTTTCACAAATATCGAACGGGACTTGCACAAAAGCTGGGAAAATTATGGGAAAATGTGCATTTTCTCTGACTTTGTGTGACTCATGAGAAAATGAAAGATTTCCAAGAAAATCCCCTTCATAACAAAAGACATTGGACAGAAAGACAGACAGACACACACACACACACACACAATAATGCCATCCAAATGTGGGGGCAGCAAATACTCACGTTTGCAACCGAGAACTGTTTAACCAAGCGGTTCCAAATATCAAAACAAAAACGTACCAAATGCAAGAAATAATGAAAAACAAATGAAAAGGTTTAATCGATTAAACAATCAATTTGCTTTGGCTCATTCAAATGGTCGACAAATGGTAGGTTATTTTCGCTAGTCGAGAGGATGAATGCCACAATCACCTAACGGGAATGATCTTCCATATTATATAATGAGCCCTTCAACTTCGTTCAAACTAATTCAAAAGGCAAACCCCGTGCGGGATGCCGTGAGAGGTGTTGGATAAGTGCCAATGGATTGACTACCGGTCCAATTCGTGCTAAGCTCAACTCCTCGGCACTTCTGTCGGGCGTTCGTTTCAAAAATCCAAAATCCAAGCAAAAGTGCCAAAATTATCCCGCAAAAAAAAAAATTACAAACTAAAACTCTCCGAAATGGGCGGCTGAGGTCATGCACCTCGCTATTTTGTACAAAACTAATTCATCTAAAATCGAATCGATGGCCAAGAAAATGGACGCTTACCCTTTGGCGTGACACTCAAATCGGAATCGGATGACCGCCGGTAAATTTGATCTTTGTTCTCCTTCACCTCCTTGGCGCAAGCAGCTGACGTGGATGAGGACATGTTGGTCGAGACTGCGGCTTTGACGGGACTTTGCGATGACTTGGCGCCATTGGTTTCGGCATGCGCTGGTCCAGCAGGCGTTGATGAGGCTGCCGTCGAACTAGTGGCGGTGGTTGCCCCTCTGCCAGGACTTTGAGCGTCAGCATTCCTACGTTTTGGAGTTGGAGAGGGTGCGAGCAATGATCGTTTGTTAGTTTTACTGTTCGAGTGACATTTATTCGGAGGTAGGCTGTGAATTAGGATTTTATCGGAGCTCATATTAGACTGTCGGTTAGGCTCAAACGCATGGATGGAGGTGGAGGTTTGGTTAGAGGGACTAGCAGGCTGTGTTGCATCTGAGCTAGCAGTGAAATCGGTTAAAATAACGATTGGCGGCTCCGGCAAATGGCCTCGGCTATCAGGGTCAGTGGCAGTGTTTAATTGGGTTAGCGACACACACGTTGCTAAATCATTGTCACTCGACCTGGGCGGTGTGTTTGTTGGCGATGCTGGTGCAGGGGTTATCGTTGCAATTGGGAGTGCAGTTGATGGTTGTGATTCAGTGGTTGGAAGAGTGCTATCTCTAGAGTCTATTCGTGCTGGACACGGTCTGGGGTGGTCCTCATGAGTTTCTCCCACATTTTCCATGATGTTGGCCGCATCCATCAGCATTATATGCATGGCCGAATCAACTAAGCCTGATTTGTGTTTCTTTTCCTTCTCTTTCCCTTTCATCGAACTGGCGGAGCCTCGGCGAAACGGACTCAAGAACATGTTTTTGAAGGAGCCAGCACTCGCTCGTCTTTTCAAACCAACATCTTCGTCAAGGCTCGTTGAGACCGCTCCTTGGGCTCCAAGCATGGAGGCTTGATCCAGAAGCATCGTTTTCATTGCAGTGCCCAAAATTCCGTGTCTGTGCTTCAAATCGGCGTGTGACCCATTCCCGTGCATGTGCTCTTGAAAATGATGGTACCGCTCTGCGATGTTCTCCTTGATGTCGTGAAACAATGAATCACGTCGCACATCAACAGTTTCGGGCTCATCGAGAGTTGATCCCGGTTGAATCCAGTCCTCTCCTTCGTTGGCCGGAGTTGTGGCCATAATATCTTCCAAGACATCGCCAACTGGTTCCCATTCGATAATTTCCACATTTTGACTCTTTTTATTCGGCTTCGTCACGCGAGTCGCGCCCGTTTTAAGGAATCTTCGAAGATCCTCGGTCGATTGGCCCATGATTTCAAACGATGGCTGCCGCATGAGCTTTTTCCTCTCTGGCATTGGCTCAGGATTGTTCGGATCGTCGGGATTCATATCGTCATCATCAAAAGATGAAGGTTGAATCCAGTTATTCTCACCTTCTTCCGCTTCTTCCTTTGCCAGGACGGACTTGACCACCATTGACACTGTGTCCGCGTCGATGAGGACCACCTCGTTTTCGGTCGTTTCGGAGATTTCATCTTCTTCAAACTCCTCCTCCTCCTCCGAGCTGGACGTCATAGTACCAGTGGACTCTGAGAACGTTACTGACAAATTGCTGTCCGACACCTTCAACTCTGACTGTTTATCCCCCATCGTAGCCGGGAGAAATAGCGGTTTTCTCGATAAATGTCGCTTCGATGGCAACTCTCCAGTTGAGCTATCATGCGTGCTATGATGCTCCTCGATTGATTCGAGACTGGGTGCAGACATCAGTGATCGGACAAGCAAAGCAGCCATGCCCACACCTTCAGTGGAAGCCCGTTCTAATTTCGGCTTTGGTCGTCTCATGTTTCTCAGCAGACCTTTGAGGTCCGTCGAGGAACTGATCGAGGTCAACGAGGGCGAGTGCTTCATGAAATCCGTCATAGACCGGGATTGTTTCAGAGTTACGTCCTCACTTTCAGTACTTCCACCCATTTTGCCAATCTTTCGACCGCTAATTTTCTTGCTAATCAAATTCTTTGAGGATTTCTTGATGCGTCGCATTTTTGATTTCAAATCATTCGTTGTCAATTCATCATGTCCACGCAGGTCTTCCTGCCTCAGAAGATGACGCAAATGGTCAAGTTCGTCTTTCGTTTCCTCAGCTATATCCTCTTCGGTCCCCTTCTGCACAATAAAATTGGGCTTGCTCGGTCCGCCCTCTTCCCGTTCAAGGCCCAATATTTTGAAAACAATGCCACCAGGATTACTGTCAAATTGATCGACATCAAATTTACTCTCACTCTTTTCCAGTGAATTTCGTTTCATTAAAAACTCTAAATATCTCTTTGTTCTACGCATCGAAACATTTAACCACAAAAAAAAACACGCAACAAATTTATGGAAGGGCGTGATCAATGAAAAATTTTGGAAAATTTCAAGAAATTCAAAATTCGCCCAACAGAAAAAGGTAAGAAAAAAAATAATTATTTGAAATATAAAAAGAGTCAATTTCAATTTGATAATCGCATCTAAACGATAAAATAATCTAATTGGAATTCAACGACTTACTCTTCAACGTAAGAAGTGGTCTCTGGGGGTGGCTGTTGGACAGCATCGGGTATTTTGATTAGAGTCACCGCTGTGCCAATGGCTCGAGCCACGACGCCGACATCTCCTTCCAAATCGAAATTTTGCGTGTAACCGATGACCGCATTGGCACCCAAATCGATGGCCTTCAGACCGATTTTTCGTTGAACCTTCAACCATAAGCAATGTTAAACCACCTGCTGACCTTTCCCTCCCTCTTCAGAGGCGTACCTGAGCAGACAACTTCAAGAAAACCACTTGTCGAGCCTCATTCGAAGCTCTCGGCGTCCGAATCTTGTCAATCCACTGATATTCGGGGTCATCATTGACTACCAGCTCCTCCACGAACCCGTGAATGATGTGAGCGTGATAGCCGTACGGAATGATCGGAGCTGCAAGAAGACCATTATCAGAAATCCATCAAAGCCACTGTCAGACTGTCGACTCACAGTGAAAGAACTGCACACCACAAGAACTCTGCCGGAACTTGTTGACATCCAAAAATAGATCAACCTTGACGATAAGATTGACTTCCCCGCGAATTCCGTGCATTGTGTCGAAGACCGGAATCCAGCCGGACATGACGGCTCCTTTACCCGATTGGCTGGTTGGTGTGGGACCTTCGAGGCTCGGCAACAACAGTGGATTGAGGCTGATGTTTACCTTGCCGATGGCATCGTTGGCCGAGTAAGTATCATGGTCCATCAGACGGATCTGCAGGGGCTCATCTTGCAGTTCAGCATCGTCCACCTACGGAATCAGAGCATTCGGTGACGGGGGATTGAGCGAATTGGACGCGTCGCATCCATACCTCGAAGCGAAACCAATCGGAATTCCATTGCGGATGGAGTGATTTCCGATAGACGTCCGTTTTGCATGTTATCGAACCCAGCTTTATCTCGACATACGCATCGGTGGTGTCACTGCCTCTATCCATCACTGGCAAATTACGACCAGCCAATATTTTCACTCGCACTTTACCCGGCATTTTGAAATTTCGTTTTCGCTTTTTCTTATTTTAGCTCAAAACACACCGCGGTGCTATTAAAAATAAAAATGTCATAACCCGCTGAGAAGAGAATGTTATTTTTATCTCGTGAAATTGCAGGTTAGTTGGGTGAATTTCGGTGGTGCGCGACGAGTGGTTGCAGAAAGTAGAAAAAAGCACTATCAACTATTCAACAATAACAACAACGTTCTTGAGCAAACATCAAATCGATGACATTCCATTGAATCGCATTCGCTGGCAGTTGGTCACGCGCGAATATCAAAACCAATTAATTCACCGAAATTCCTTGAGAAAAATACTGTTTGACACAAATCACATAATCGACGAGACAACCAATTCCGTACTGAACGAATTTTTCCTCGAAATTGAAATGTCAAAGTGAGAGAGCGCGCGAGAGAGTGAACCGCCTCATACCAGTGTCATGTGGCTGTGTGGATTCTCTCACATTGTTTTGAATCTAGTACGTTTGCTCGCGCATTGCTGTTTCTGTTGCTGTTTCTCTGCTCGTCAACGTTGCTGCATGCAAACAAATTCGGAAATAAACAAAACAACGCGCTCTCAAAAGAGATGAATGAGTGATTTGATTCAAACTGACAAGCGGAGCGGTGCGATGTAAATGAATGAATGAATCTGCTGAGCACTGTTTAGTTGCGGATTATGAAGTTGACTGAAGTCGATTTGCACTGCGGAGCTTCTCCATCGGTCCAAAGCATATCGAAAGACAGCGAAAATTATTACGCAATAAATTTATTTCTTAAAAACAAAATTTCAAAACACATTTCCTTTCGGACACATTGATTAACTCTAGGCTGGTTGATACACTGGCGGATTGTTATTTTGGATTTCATCAAACTTTTGCTGTTGCTTCTGTCGAATGTTCTGCTGATACATCAACGTCGGACTCCAGTAGCGCATATGTTCCTGTTGCGGACTCTGTACGGGATGATTCGCCGGTGGGTCAGGCCACGATGGATACCCTTGCATGGTTGGGGTGGCCGCTGGCGTTGAAGCTGTGGACCCAGACGGACCAGAAACAGAAGCCACAGAAGTGAGGGACGTCGAAGCAGAACTGTTGCTACTTCGGCTGCCATAACGAATGTCCCAAAAGATATTCACTCGAATCTCCGTCAGAGATTTCCCGAAAGTGTTGGGCATTTTGACGAAGACTATTATCAGAATGACCACCAGCACCGGCACCAAGTAAATCGACTGTGTGAGAATGTCAATGCGAGTGTTCATCGTTGAAACGCTCAGTCGATCGTAGTTGAAGTGATAGTAGAGCAGCGTAATCGGCACCATTTCAATGAGATAGGCAATGGCCAGTACGATTTCCGCGTATTTGACCGGGGTCGTTTCCAGAATGCAAACATCGCTCATTGTTCGAGCCATCGCAATGAATGCGTAGAAAATGATAAACGGAATGGCCGTTCGTGAAAAGTCTGATCGACCGTTTATTGCGAGAATGACGAATGTTATTGCCGCACCGAGTACCGATATTATGAGCCACGTCCGCGCACTTATCTTGAGCATCACCAGCCAGGTGAGCAGCACCGCACCGAAAATCGTCCATTGAATGACGAAATAGTCCTCCGCTTGCAGATAGTATGCAACCGATTCGGCAGCGTATTGCTGAAGCATCGCGTGGAATAAGAAGAATCCCGTCAATTTCGTGAACAACAACCACACGAAAGCGCCTCGGTATTTCTCGCGTCCAATGTATAGATTCTGACCGAGAACGTATTTCGAGCACAAGTGGTGGATCAGTTGGGTTCGGGTCATCTTGTAGAGGCCCTCGTTCAATTCGGGATCCAGGCTCTGTTTGTATTGAATGTAATTCGTCCAGTCGAGAATCTCCACTTGGACCAGTGATATCAGGTAGATGACAGCTTGAATCTCCAGCGCGTATCCAAGCGCCACAAAGGGACATTGGAAGACCTCCTTGTAGTTTGAATTCATCTCGTTGACGCAATACGCATATCCGAAGAAGTAGTAAACGTAGCAAAAGACCAGCCGGAAGGTGCGTCGACGGTAAATGCGGATGTTGACGTAGCTCAAACCGGCGATGTAGACAATGCCATGAGCCACCGCACCCAAGCTCGTTGCCAGTTCATCTGAAAATGAGCATCACGTCAATTTTCAGCCGGGAAATAACACTTTCATTGCGACTCTTACACATTCCCATCAGGAAGCAGATTCCAGTCACGATAAAAATCACCATGGCAAACATCAGAAAATAGAAATGATTAAAGTGCTCTCGCTTCAGGTAGATTTTAATCGAATGCAGAATAGCCGCTGTTAGAACGGCCGATGTTGCGCTTATCACAAACGGCCAATGCAAAATGTAATCCAAATCCATGTCTTTGTTGAACCATTCCGAAAACGAATTGATGTGGAAAACATAACCAAAGTAAATGCCAGCCGAGAAGAATGCGAAACCAGCTGAATCATTCGGAGAAACAAGAGTCGATGTGATTAATGGCGCAAGTGTGTTGACAATTTGTCAAAAGCTCAATCAACTCAACCTGTCATTTCCGGAATGAAATCCAATATTCTGACTCTGGGCTCCATTTCAATGCGTTTTCACTTTTGTTTGCATTTATGCGGAATCTCCGAAATTAACGACACCTTCAAACTGCGCACGGGAACAAAACAGCAAAATGGATGATTTTCGACTTTATTATGAACGGATTCGCATTCGATTCGATACTGGTGTTTTGTCAACGTTCCCAGTTATCAGCAATTCTCTGGTCATTGTGCGTTATCTGATGGCTGTGTCGCATATGTATCGCTAAATAATAACGTAATTTTATTGATAAGAGACTGGCAGCTGATTAACTTGCTATTTCACATGACAATCGATGAATGTCACCAGCTTCGACGGCAGCAGTCGTTTGCAGAATGACGCTGACTTTGTTATGAATGAACGGTTGGGTGGGAGGTCTCGATGGGGGATCGGAAGCACCGCCACTACCGCTTGAGAGAAGAATCCACGCTGATTCACTCAATGGCTCTGTCACTCATCGCCACAAAGTCCCATCAAACGGTTCACCTGTTGCACCGAAAGCTCGCAAGAAGCTGGTCATTCGCATCGTTCAAACTAAAACAAAGAACGATTCGATGAATCATCTCATTTAATTCTTTATTTATAGAAGAATTCAAGCAAAGAACTTCAAACAAACATCCGTGCA
This sequence comes from Lestremia cinerea, assembly GCA_027564135.1. Classification (NCBI taxonomy): domain Eukaryota; kingdom Metazoa; phylum Arthropoda; class Insecta; order Diptera; family Cecidomyiidae; genus Lestremia; species Lestremia cinerea. Next base: position 5,622 of record JANSTV010058943.1, on the reverse strand, counting down.
GTGTGTGTGTTTGTGCTCAAGGTCAAGGTCACAATGAAATGAAATAATTTTGTCACAATTTTCTATTCGATAGGCCGGTGTCCCGGTCACCGTGTCTTGTCTTGTCTTGTCTGTCTCATGCGACCGATCGAATGTGATTGTTTGACAGATATTTGGGCTTCTCGCGTGTGCTGTGAATCGTCCGCATCGACCGGATTCGTGGGTTTATTTTCGATTTGGCATTTCGTCGTTTCAATCAAATCGACAGTCGCATTCCCGAGCATTTCTACCACAAACGACAACCGGCCAAAGGAAACGATTCAGATCTACGTCATTTTGATTTATTGAAGACGAAGAAGAAGTAGAAGCAGAGGGAAATTGCCCGACAGCAGCCGTTTCCCTTTGCCAAAATGCTCGAATCGAAATAATTTTCTGTGAAAAGAAAAAGAAAACCCATGAAAATGTTGTTTACATTCCGACTGGGCGAATATGAAAGTCAAATCAAGACCTTCAGATGACTTGAAAATTCCGACAAAGAAACGATTTTCAGTTCAAAAATTTCACCGCAATCTGATTGAATCGAGTGAAAAATGTGTGCACATTTAATCCGTTTTGTTTGTGTCTGACCACCGTTCAATGTACGAGCCAGCCAGCCAGCCAGCAGTCGTCTTGACGACGTCCGGCAGAGACGTTGTTGTATTGATGCCGCGACGATGACGACCAACACGACGAAGATCAAATCGTTTGAATGCTTTTAATATTCCCACCCGATCGAAATTTCAAAAAGAAAACAACGAAAAAAGATCGGCATTTCAACGCTGCCGCCGAAATGATAGCCATTCGCAATGAATGAAAGATATCAACAATCACTCCGCACTCAATTTAAAAATATTTTCGTGTGTTGTGTTTGTGTTTCATTTCAGAGACCGATTCGAGGCGATCGAAGCGCTTTTGCGGTTGTATTGACTGATCGTGCATTCGATATTGATCGGCCAGTCAAAGGAGAATGCGCTGTGTGGCTTCAGGAAAAGTGCTCCGAACAAATAACCGAGCACATCACCCATTTCCCGAATGAGCTTCTCTCATGCGCATCATGCACTCGCACCGTCTCTTTTCGACCGAATATTTTTAGATCAACCGATTTTTCCTTCGCACGAATGTGCTTGTGAAAATTTCTTTTTTTTTTGTTGTTTTTGATTCTCGTTTTGACGGCGAGATCATCACCGTCGTCGCAGAGAATGTGAGAAGCATTTGAGGGCAGCCCCTCGTCGTCCGAGTGTAGCACTGTGGAAACCATTGTGGAATGTATTCTCCGCAGAATCTCTGAATGACGTCCCACCCCAAGTGGGTTGACGATGGATTGCCGACGCGATCGCCCGACGATCAGTTGACAACCCACGAAAACGATCATTTCGTTGACATCATCTCGCATTCTCAAGAAAATCCATGGTGTCCACCCGGTGTCGGTGTCTGTGTTTGTGCCATACACAAAACCAATTGCGCATGTATCGGACGAAGCGCACGCGCGCGCACACACCATCTCATCGTCGCAATGACGAAACGCTTGTCGAGAAAATTTGTGAATCGCATTTTTGTAAATAACTCACAAGTTCACAACAACTAACCAGTTACGATTCTTACAAGCAACAATAGTCGCGCTTCGGAAAATCATTGTTTCGGACTGTCAGTTGGAGCGAGAATTCGGCATCGCGCTCTGGATTTTTTAGTTGTTTCGTCTGTGTTTTCTCCACAATTTCGAAGAAATTCGTCTCAAGTGTGAATTCGTTCAAGACGAAAACCCATCGACTGTGATCGATCGGTAAAGTGATCGTGATCGTGATTGTGATCGTGTTCGTATCATGGAAATTGTTGATCAAACGAAATTTCATTGTTAAATTTTTTCAGGAAAATTTCCATTTTCCATAAAAATACCAGAGAAGATTAAAATTAAAAAAAATTAAAAAACGAAAAATCGACAAAAAAAAATCCTTGGACGAAGCGCGAAACGGTTTGTGTGCGTCGACAACATCGTCGCAACAGGCACCAGCATCACTGTCAAGTAAGAAGTGATCTGCTGATTTATGTTAATTATCCGAAAAGAACCAGCAAAGCGAAAAAAAATTCTCAGTGCCTCTGTCGCCTCGTCATCATCTTGGTCGTCTACGGTTAGGCGATTGGGTGTGTGTTAGTGTTATTAATAAATAAAACAAGCAACAACAGTTCGTCGAAATGAATGAGCAAAGTGGTAGCGCTACGCAAACGAGAAGAAAATCAAAATAACAGACAAACGAAGAGGAATATAAAAAAAGCAAAAGCAAAAAATCAAAAAAAAAAACGAAAAAAAAACGCAGAAAAACAGAAGAAAAAAAAACGTAGAGAAAAGAAATCACTTGATGCGAATTCCGAATGCGCGAATACCAGTGTGGAAAATATGAAAGGAAAAACAATTTCGTTTCGATGAAAATGCGAATGAAGAAACATTGAAAAAAAAACGGTGTGTTCGGTCGCGTGTGTGAGTGTGACTCTTTTTTCTCATTCTGAAGAATTTTTGATGCGATGATTGTTGTTCGCTGAAAGTGAGGGCCATTGCGTTATGTTCGATATGAGCGGTTGTCATTGAACGGTCTTGACTGTGATTAGCGTTATTTATCGGAACGGTATCAATGACACATTTGCAGTAGTTGATTCGCCTCCGAAGCTTCCAAGAATCATAAAATCGATTTGGGAAAAACCCGCGCAAACACTCGATTTCCCAGTGAATTCACGAGTGTTGTTTGAGTGCCGCCCTCAATGAATGAGATTTCCACGAAAACCCATTCGTTAACTTGAATGAATGTGCGATGTTCAAAGAGTTGTGAATGCCATTGAGAGCACTTGGACCGTTTGTTGTTTACATTCGAATTGAAAGTGGTTTCAACTGGACAAACGTTGAGTGCAACAGTGAGATTTTCGAGAATTGGCAAGCAAACGTTCACGTGAAACGGAATAGTTGAGTTCGATTTGATTGAATGAAAATTCCAGAGAAAAACGATTGCAACAAAGTGGAATTGTTTTTGGAATAGTTTGCAGTCAAGAGAAACGTAAGTGCATTTGATGGTGGGCTTATTGCGGTTGGAGCGTGCTTTGAGAGTCGAAATTTTTCCGTTGCGGTGACGTCACTTTGAATCCAGCTGTTTTGTTTTGGTTCATTCAGAGGTCGTTTTCCTTGGAAATCATTCACCTTCGGATTCGGGAATCGGTTCATCGGGCAACAAACTAAGTCACATGGATTTCCATTTCTTCATTGAAAATTCCTCACCGCGAAATGCCTGAATGCCACGTGTTTTCCTTTGAAATCGTTATAAGATTCATGAAATATCAATTAGCTGGTGATTCGCTGGTCACAAACGCGCACAAACACGCAGACCATTCGATGCGAACACAACGAACTACGACATTGGTCCATTCAATTTATTTATAGGTTCATCCCGAGAGTCACATCGATTCACAGCTGAAGCATTGTTTTGTTTTGGTCCGATGCGCCTTGTTTTTGTTTCGTTCCGTGTCGCATACAGTCGGGTGCAATGAGAGCATTTTCATTTTCGGAAGTGTTTTCAAGCGGAATGCACAACCGCACAATCACAACTATCTTTTTCGAGCATCTGATTCATTTCGGTGCACGATGCGGCATGGAAAGCCAATGTGAATCATCGAATTTTCATTCGAATTCAAAGCATTTATGAATTTTCATTTCACGAAAATATGCAAATTTACGACCGAGATGACCGAAAGGAGATCGAAAACATGATCTGAAAACAAGTTTTATGGCCACCGCTGAACGCTGACGGCAATAAATTTTCAATTCAAAATTGTGCGGTGGGTGCTTTTGCAGCGTGATTTTTATTGCCGTCGATGATTGATAGAACTTGACTTGCAATTAAATAAATCCAGTCAGTTTTCTGATACAAATCCGCAATTCGTGAATTGTGTTAAATTGCTTGCGAATCGGTCTCTTGGGAGTTGCGAGTGCAGTGGTGGCATCGGTCATTCTTCTACGCGATTCGCCTTGACGCCACCAGCCGTTTTTATGTCGCATTCGGTGTGATTAATCATTTGATTCTTCTGCGAATTGTGGCCATTCGCATTTTTCTTCGGTTACAAGCAAAGTGCATTAACTTGTCAATTGGAATGCAACCGGACGGTTTTGATTAAGAATTTAATGGTTTCATTTGACTCGAATCGGGATGCAGCTTGATCGTTTTTAAGAGTGATTTGCGCTGTTGGGCCGGTGACTCATCGATCCGATGATTCAATGCGGTGGCGCGTTGAGTACGTTACGGTTATTCCTTTGGTTATTTTCTCTCTTTCCCTCGCTCGTTTTTCTCACTCTCTCTCTCTCTCATTCTCTCTCTTTCGAATCATCTCCAAAACAACCACAAAATGTGTCGGAAAAATGTCAAATTTAGAATCGACAAACGACGAGCGATCCATTGAATTCGTCGTGGAGGCAGCACAGCACACCTTTGTCGCACATGTTCTCCCCACTAACGATGTTGATGGATATCACACTAATTGCATACACGGTTTTTCTTGGACAAAATCCAAAGTTCATTAAATTCTCTTTTGGATGCCGAGAACACATCAATTCGTTTCAGAGATCGATTGAATATTCACGGAAAAGTGATCTGACGGAGACCGAGTGAATCGGATGGGAAATGGAAAATAAGCAAATCGTCGACAATTTAAATCGATGCCAATGCAATGCATAGGCATAGGAATGAAACTATAAGCCATCAGTCACCCATTCGGCTCAGTTGAATTGTAAATGTCGATTACGTAACGTCACTGAATAATCGCACAGGAATTCGCTCATTTCGAAATTGCAAACTGTCGATGACGTTGCTTGTGGATTCTTTGCGCATATTGCAAGCAAATGCAGTCGCCGACAACCATTTTATTCAGGGCAAAGCAATTAAATTTTAGTTTATTTGAAGAAACGCTCTCGATGAGATCAAGGTTAGGCCGAATTGCTGAATGGAATTATGCGCGATTTGCTTTCATTTTGACGTTTGAATCAAATTTGTTTTGTCTGCATTTTCAGTTTTTGAAATTGAAATTTGAAATGACCTGTCCACGCCCGTCAAACATTTCCATAAATTGAGTGAGACACGCACGAAAACCGGCTGAAGGATGATGTTCACTCGAGGAGGTCGCAAGCGGAACGGAAACGGTCAAAATAACAATAACAGTCAACGGAATCGCAGTCGCGGCCATGAGGTTCGAATCGTTCGACTGAATTGGCTCCGCTTCCTCTCTAATCCTCAATCGATTGCAGGGTCGCAACAAGTCGAGCTCATCGAATCGTCAGCTTTTGAATTGGGGCGGAAGTGCGGCTGGCAGCAGTGGGACCAGTGGCGCGTCATCAGCATCCACACCCAGTACCTTGTATTCGGACGCAGGTAGCGGTTATGCTTCCAATTCGACGCCAAGTGGTGCCTCCGGTGCTGCATCATCTTCCTCTGGAAACTCTGCGTCACCGTACTACCGAACCAGCATCTCGGATTTGGGCTACAATTCGATAGCGCACAACACAAACACCCGCGTTCGAAGCATCACCAATCGACGCGGTGCCATCAAGCATCAAAAGTGAGTGTCGGCTTTCGC
>JANSTV010058932.1:0-12360 GCA_027564135.1 Lestremia cinerea | reverse complement strand
TGCCAATATTCCGATTTAAATTTAGAATTGAACATACGCCATACAATAATGATGATGATTGTGTTGATGAATTCGTCAAACGACGCGCCCAATGAAACACGCTGCAACGCATCCCGAAGAGGTCGAGTGCCGATTCAAACGATCGCACGTTGCCTCGTGCGTGATACCGGATTCAAGCGGTTTCACGCAAATACCAAAAATTAATGCATTCCCAAGCAGAAACAAACGAAGATTTAATTCAAAAATCAACACAGTTTGTTTGGCAATTTGATGACAATGTTGTCGAAAAGCCATCGATGATTGCGTCATTGAGTTTAAGTGAATTGAAAAGGCCTCTTTCGGAATGGGATGCGTGTGTTGATTTCGTAAATAGAGGCGAATTTCGTCCGTGGCAAGGTAAACTGAACACTTGTGGGGCGTTTTGCACTTGAATGACGCCATGCGCTTCGCGATATCGGGGCGAAAGCGCCAAACGTCGTCGGAATATCAATTCAATCAGCTTAGTGAGGGGGAAGCCAACAATATGCTGGCGCCAAATTGGACCGACCGGTAAACGACACCTTGACCATTCATTGTTGACAGAAATTGCGTTTTATTTCTTGTTTCGATTGGCCGATTGGCCCATCAATTCGCGTGAAACATGTCAAATGCGATCAAAATCAGTGCAGTTGAATTTCAATGTGAGAATCTTATCAGAAATTCGCCTCTAAAAATACATTCGTCAATGCCATCCCGTTGTTTTGACAACTCGTAATTGCGGGCTATGCGATTAAAAGCCATTCAATAATCATTATCAAATACGTCAAATGGCAGTGATTCAGGTTCAATGCTATTTTCAGTTGAACGCCAATTCACGACGTTTGTTTACATTAGATTTCGGTCGATATCAGCTGTTTATCATCGTAATTGGCAAGAAAATGCGATTAATTAATTTGGATTTTTCAGAGAATCTCCGTGATATTCCAAGAATGCGGCCCATTCAGCCAAACTGGAGGCTAGCAACAAATGGCTCGTGACTCACGCGAGTCCAATGGCAAACATTTCGCTTTCGAGTCATTCGATTTTTTCGATTTTTGAATGTCCAATTTAGCATAATTCATTCATTTAAATTCCGTCTCTTTTCCCAACGGATAAGCGTTAATTTTATTTGATTTTCAACCTTTTTGCCTCCGCGATTTTCGTGTGTGTTTCTGTGAGTTTATTGTGAGAGCACACCAAAAACGTGCTTTCTAACGTTAAGCTTCGCCAGAGAATTCGTTGTTTTGAAATTAACATTTCCGAAATGAATTCATTTCGTTGGATCAATCGTTCCAATAACGAGGAATCGTTGATTTTTTCCCATTCCAACTCTTCCGAGTTGAGATTGTGTGGTAGTTTCGAGAAAATCGGAAACAACAAAATTCGTTTCATTTGAAAATGTTCATTTTGATTAGTTTTCTGAGATTTTCCTTGCTCTGCGCATCATTGCTTGCACAAAAAGCAATGTGTTGACATCTTGAAAGCAATTGTCAATATCGTTTGTGATTATCAATACAGATTGGACATAACACTTGAAACGGGTGATTAAATAGAAAATCCCGCTGAGCATTACATCATTTCGATGTTTGCGTGACGTTTTCGGTTGTGTCACTGATAAACGATGGAACGTAGTGCCCTCATTTGCGTGAAAGAAGCAAAAGGAAAAACATAAAAAGTTAATCCATCGGAAATGAACCGAGCCCGAAGAGTTTATCGTTCTAAATAAACAGATTTGCCGTTGAAAAAAAAACCGACAAATTGCATTTTGTTTGGCTAAACTTGCTCTTCCATCGATCCTATCTCGGTGCATTGGCCAAGACAGTTTGACAATCAAAACTGGAACGATCGGTGCGTCCTTCGCTGTGGCTCAACTTTCGAATGTTGTACGTTGTCTGTGTGGTCGCACCAATACTTCGGCTACGACTTCGATGAGTTCCACGGGGTAATGGTGGCTTTGAACTGGTCATGTGAAGTATGCTGTCCGAATGACCGATACCGCCACCCCGATCAGAGGATGGAGTCGTTGAGAAACTTAACTTTATGCTGGATGTGTGGGATGGTGTTATTGGTGGTGCAGATGCCGTGGTCTCAGTGTCCGGTTCACCTCATGAACGCTCCTCGGACCGTCCTTTCCGCAAAGACTTACGCAATTTGTCAACCAAACGCGTGTGGAATTTGTTTAAGCTGCTTTGACTGCCACCGGTTGGTTTTGGTGGGCTGCAATTTGATGCTGGCTTCGTTGGACTGGTCAATGAACTCTGCGATGTGCGAGATGAGGTGCGTGAGAATGGTCGAGAATTTGTGCGATTCATTTGCACTGATTGGGCACGTCGTGGTGATGGGTAATCCGTTGCGGGTGATGTGGAAAAGCTCGGGCATTCTGAACGACATTCAGACACCTTTCGTGAACGGCACGAACCGTTTGAGCATTCTGACAACGGACGTGTACGTCCCTTGTAGATGTCAAACTCGTTCTTCATAACCGGCATCATGAAAGCCATTTTCGCAAAATGTTTATTTACTCGTACGATGTCCTCCGGTGAACCTTAGTTAATCCAATGCGGGTGTTGTTACGTCAACGTTGATTTTAGTAGAGCAGCGTGAATCGTGGCTTTGTGTCTTTTCACACAGAATGTGTCGAGGACAAATCAATATTTGCTCTGGATTTGAATGTGATGTGAAACAAAACACCAAATTATCGCACTGTTGTTGTTGTTGTAAATTTTCGTTACTCGTTCGTTTAGAGTTGCACAACACTTATTGTTTCGTGGGACGTCTAATGAATCCACACATTGACGCAGTTTTTAGAAAGTTCAATAACGAATCGCATTCGAAACTTTGATTCGTGTTTCACAAAACCGTTTTTCTCGACAATTAACGCAATGTGATTAACCGATGAAATTTGCTGAACGGAAACGCTTCTGGTCTCAGTTTTTATCGTTGTTTCATTCACAACCACAATTTTTTGATAGATAAATAACTGGTTTTGGTTAAATTTAGATTTTCACCGAAACACAAAAAGAGGCAGACACGAGTTTTATTATTTTTTTTCTCTTTTTACTTATTCCGTCGCTTTATTTTCCTCTTCTTTTTTTCTCTTCGTTTAAATGACTTGCGTCGTAGCGAAATATCATTTAAAAATATTTACGATTTTTACAAGCGGCACACGTACGTTGCTTGAGTGTTTTCATGCGAATGAATCAACCGACATGGTGGGATAAATATTTATACATTTCGGCGCTATTTTCGTTGTTCATCGTATTTGTGTACACACACATACACATACACCTATACAACAGACACACATACACAGATAAGAGCACACACTCGTTCCCCCATTATGTTGACATCGGATTGCCTTTCAGTGTCGACCATAAACCGGCTGCTTGGCCCACAAAAGAGGCTACGTGCGAGGGGAAACGAACACCGGATTATCTCCGCGAGTGCCATCTCTCGGAAATTTGAATCGAAAAATTGAAATGCTTAGAAAAAAACCATTTATTTTCTTGAACAGAAGTACTGTTGATTGTGAACAGAGTCATTTTGAAGTAAAATTACGAAAAAAATCAGCCGATTACCATCCAGGTGTGGTGTTGGCCAAGCGACGCATCCGACGAGTGTTACGATCTTGATCGCGGATTTTCTTTTCCATTTCGGCGTCGGTTAGTGTCTCCAAGAAGGGTGCCCATTGGTCAGCATCACCGGTGGCTCGGAATGGTACTTCGACGGTGGCCAAAGGAGCTTCGCTGAATGCATACGTTCGATGATGCCAAGACAGTTGTCCCCGGATCGAGTATGCGATGGCTGTGACGAATTCGCCGCCCAGGCCCAATTCAGCGCAAAGCTTCATGGCGAATTCCTCGGGATTGTTCTCCTTCTGTGACATGTCCCATTCGACTTGGTCGACCAGGGAAGTGTTACCGACGTGGACGTTCAATTTTACGATGACACGTTGGTCACAGCTTTCCTCTAGGATTGCCGGCTCGCTGGGGAAGGCTTCGATTTGTTGGCGAATTGCCATCGCGATGGCCGGTACGAATGGAACCGGGTTCAGATCCAAGTCATCACATAACACTTCGCCGAATTGCTCCGGGGTGATCATACATTCTGAGGGATGGAGGTGGTTATTAAAGCGAATTCGGAAAGGGCGGTACAAGTGTTTTCTCACCGTTTTTGTTCCACGTGAAAGTGTCTCTGAGCTTCTGACCCTCCAATTCCATGTCCAATCGAATGGGAACCAACACCTCTGGATGAGCTGCGTTTTCCATGTTCAACGCTGGATCGGTGTCATCGAAACACATTGGGAAAGTGCGCACTTTTTTGGTGTGCACGCGATTGCGGTTGATTGGTGTGGCTTGTGGGACAGCATCCAGGTGACTGGAATTGGGCATGGTTGGCACCCATGGTTGGGGTTTCTTTGATTTGCTCTCGCGCAATGGTGGCGGTTCGGTGGTGGTGACCGAAACGGCTTTGTATCTGAAAATTTAGTCGATTAGCTCTTCACAGTCCAACACACAATTGCCTTACTTACTTTTCATCGTGGCCTGAGATGATGTCGTCCACCTCGAGGGCTCGCAACAATGACACCGAACTGGCCAAAATATGACTGCTTAAGCCGGTATCGATTAAACGCTTGCGTTCGTCATTGCTCAATGTGCGCCTTTGCATGCCCGGGTATTTCTTGTAGAGTGAGCCTCGGAAGAGTCTCAAATAGTTGCCAATCTGTGAATCGGAACATCGACCAGGCCGACATGGTCAAAAGGGTTAGGCCAATGTTGGCGGTCTTTCTAACTCACCTCTGAGCCCACATAGTAGTATTCGCCTTTCTCTTCCAATTGGAAACTCACGGGTTTATCACCGTAAGTACGCATTGTCATGTTTGATTGGATTTAAACACGAATTTATTCCAGAAATCTATTAATTTTGTTGCTCCAACGAAGAATCAATAACACAAAATATCCAAACAATTCAATTCGCTCGGCTTCACCATTTTCTTGCGGCGAATTTGAATGACGTTTGAGTTGAAGGTTTGTTCACATTCCCGAAATGTCAGACATATCGATAGAGGGCGCTGGTCGCTATGCAATATGTGAAACGTATCCCCGATGTGGGAGATCGCTTATGGGAGGGGCTGGGATCGGCTGGCAGGAACGTCGAACTGGGAGGCTTTTGCAGTCCCCAACTGAGTTTCATGAGTATATTATAGATTGTGTGCGCGTGGTGACAATTCAAAGTCGGCCTGTCGTGAGCCCCACGACTGTGAACGAGCCTTAGCTTGTCTCAACTTCGCCGGGTGAATCTGTCACTTTAGTGGAGGTTGAGAAGAACCTCATTTCTCGGTAAAATTTCGTTTGGAAAATAGTTTAATTAGTTCAAAATGAATAACGCCGAAGTGATGAGATTGATGTCGGCTCTTCGAGTCAAATTCAATTCCAACCCGAGACGATTGAGGAATCCCGAAGGATCAAGTGGTCGTTTACAAAAGATCGGCCAAACTGTGACAGCACTGATCAAACACGAACGAATCGAATTGAACTTCAATCGTGCCGATGAGACCAGACCGTATGTCGAACGGGTAGGTTTAAATTCTCTGTGAAATTAATTCGATACCAACTGAATTCCTCGGTCAATTTCAGTTAATCTCCGACGCCATCCGACACGGCGATACCCACGAGGAGACGATGGCAATGGCCAATTTCTATATCAAGGAGAAGCAGTACGTTCACAAACTGTTCAAAGTGCTGGTGCCGCGATTCGAGAAGATGCAATACTCTTACACTCGAATGTACAAAGCGCCTCGGGACTATCCAGGCAGTTATCTTCATCGAACAGTTCTGGAACTGAGAGGAAATCCGTATCCTTCACTTCTTCCGGACAGAACCTCGAATCAAAATCTTCTTCACAACGTTCTGTTGAACGAAGCCAAACGGGATTATCGCAGGGAGAAATATGCCCAAATCGCCGCCAAATTGGTTTCTCCGGAGTTGAGCGAAGGTGCGGAAGAGTCAGTAACGTCTGAGAGTGCGATAAATGAGTCGACAAGTGATGATGCTTCCAGTACGAAGCCCCAAGAAACAAAATAATCTTATTTTCTAATTAGTCTTTGAATAAATTTGGACAACTTGTTTGATAAATGCTTTGCTTATTGATTATTTCATTGGAGGCGGTTCGCTGTTCCATATGATGGAAGCTTTAAGCTTATGAATAACGACCCGAAACTCACAGCCGGAAGAGATTTGACTTCGAGCAGCTAAGGTTCGTGAGACCACTTATCTAACGAACTGCATCGCTCAATGTGTTTTATATAGCCCAATAGAGATCGCCTCCCATGTTCTGTGGTGACTTTGGTGAGTTTTAGTTCTGCAGTTCAATCGTCTCCATCAAACGCTGGTGGTTTTACTCGAATTTGATTTTAGCTTTGATAACTGTCGCTACGACCATTCAGTACTCAAAAGTTGATAATCACTTCAGAATTTCAACTGAATCAATCTTCTGCAACAAGAGACTCGACTCCGCTCACCTCCGTTCACAGTCATTCGCCTAATGGGCTCACATTCCATTTCCTTTGACCTTCCTCCGTTCCCCGCATCCCGAGGGGTCGCTGCAAAAACTAATTCAATTGAAAAACTCAAAAAGGCAAAAGGCCAATTCACATTTCTGAAGAGTGGAGACGCGCTGAACGGGCAAATTCGAATTGAGTCAACAAACGATTGCCTCCTCTTCCATCAAACATTGTCAACATCGTTCGCTCTTCATTGAAAAGGATTGCACTAATCGATTGCGGACGAAATCATTCGAAGCAGTTATTTTTCCTCTTCAAAACGGACACAAACAAAAGCAGAAAAATAAGGAAACATTTTCAGATGAAAAGCAACATGAAGACGACAAAGGTGAATGTTTCGAATGCCGATGGCTCTTCCCGCAGTGAATAGAACCATTCATTTTCCTTTTGCTCGACTGTCGTTACTTTAGTCGTCATCGTCGTCACCACCATCGTCATCGTTCGGACAAGCTATTCTGCATCACAGTTGGGTCGAATTCTTTATCGCAAAAAGGGCACCCTTTTCATTGGGCTCGGGCATAATTCTTAACAAGATTGTATAAATACCAGAAGCAACAACAAGAACAAGACCGCTACAGCAATAGCAACAGCAGCACATGAGCGCACACACGACCGGTGACCGAGATGTGTCGTTGCTTGGGAAAGGGAGACAGCCCCAATATTCCATGTTATGATCCGTGATTATTGTATATTGCAAACGGCGTAACATAAAAATGTGAATGTTGAATTAGCCGGTCGCTTGGAATGTCGCATTGGCATTCATGAGGTTGATGTTTTTGCCTGAAATTTGATTTGGTCTGATGGGTCGCCACGTCTGACAATGACCAACGTTTACCGATGTCAACGCAACCACAGCTCGTATTCAAGACAAACGAAAATATTCCACAATTTTCTTTTATGTTTTTGACTTTATTTTTCCGGGAGAGAAATTCATATCGAAATGGTATTGTTGTTGCCATTTGTCGTTGCCGTTGGTTATGTCGTTGTCAGTGGGGTGGTTCACGGCGAAAAGGCGTATGAAAGCCTAATTGCTTGGCCTTGACTGACCACTTCCGGCCTTGTGAATTCACATCCGCAAATGCCCTTTTTGTTTTTCCCATCAAATGTATTCGGTTTCAGATGCTGAATGCGTTGGTTTAATGCTGTATGGGGGAAGGGGGAGGGGACGAGAGCCGGGTGGAAAGAAGAGATTATTGCCGGGAAATAGGCCTCGCAGAACGATAAGAAACCTCTGAACTGTTTGTTGATAAATCTTACGAATATTTCCCAGATATAAGCTCAAGTCGACTGGCAAAGCCTTGTCATTCCGGTTCGCCAAAGAGAATAACGGTGCGAAATCTCCATAGAAAACAGCCATCAAGAACACCTTGAACCAAGAACACGATGAATGAAGCTCCATCACGATTCTGCGAACTCTGATTCGATGGCATTCGCAACATTACTCGTTGTCGGCCAAATTCGATAAAATACATACAAAAAGTGGGGCCGCTTCGCTAACCTTCCGCAAAATTTCCATTGAACGCAATAAAATCGATGCCACATCAAATGTGTCTTGTCAATCCACAAATCGTCATTCATCCGCGCCCGAATGTTATTTCCAACTCTAATGGATTATTCAATCGGCGACTAAAGAGCGCCAACCATGGCATTATTGCCTGGTTTGCATCAACAGAATCCAAATCAAAATCAAAATCCATTAATAAAATCGAAAAACGAACGTAAATTGTGGATGGCGTGTTCCACTCGCGTGTGTGTGTTTCTGTATGTTGCTCAGCGACGCGTCATAACGTTTGATAATCAATCAAAATATTGACCGCATCGCAAAATATCAGCTCAATGGAATGCTTATCGAACATCGCATGCAACGCACGACAGCAATGTTTGATTGAAAAAAATCGATTTTAATTACATTTCCATACGCAAAAGCCGGCATTCATCTCGTTTAGGCCGGCGATGCATTAGCATTTTGATGGATTTTGATCGATTCTCTGATGAAACATTCCAACTAGGCATCGAGTTTTGAGCGCATTAGTTGCGGACAATATCATATTTGGTGGTGTCATTTCGTGCGAAAGTCATCGTTCAATTTTGACATTTTGTTGCGGCGGTAAATAAATCGATCGATTTGGGACGATTTCGGGTGAATGGGCCCGCGATTGCTTCCCGATGAGTTCCATTTTCCCTTGCTGAGCTAAATGATCTATGACGACTCCAAGTTCTCTGCCACCTCCTGAACCTCTGTTCCACCCAGGGAGTTCCAATTGATCGACTGAGTCCTAAGTCAGCCATGCGGAACCTCTCAATCATAATTTTCTCGACCGACTGAACTCCCAAAGCGCGCTCCGACTAATCGGATCACTCGCAAGACAAGCATTTCCATCAAAACTGCCCAACAAAATAATTTCAAGCAAACATTTTGATACCAGTCAGTCCGGTTCATTTTTCTTTTTTCAAATTCGCCATTTTTGTGCATTTTTCCAATCAAATATTCGCAAATTTCATTGATTTTCCATTTTGACTGAAAAATGCAAACTTTTCCGACCGTCCACGAAACGAACAAGGAAAAACTCGTCCAGAAAGTGCAAATGATTATTTTTTTTTTACCATTTTCCGCTCGCTCGCCAAACTATTATTGTTGTCTCTTTTTGTTCTTCTGTCAGACAGAAGTTCCCGTTAACAATACCGCTAGCGATCCATGCAAAAGTTTTAATGGCGAAAATAGTTTGAAATTCACCGCCGATCGAATTATAAATTGATAAATTTTGCATTGAATGAAATTTTCGCGAGAAGTGAAAACTGCAAAATGGTGGGATTTGAAGTTTGAACGTTGAGGAATAGCGGTGATCTGTGCGGGAGGTTGCTGAGAGAGAAATAGGGCACCGCTGTCAGCAGGGGAAACTTCCATTGTGCTCACAAAACTCGTCAACCCGACTCGACCCTCAGTCCGATAACCTTCCAAAGGAAAATCGCCCCCATCCACAAAAATCGTCTCTCGGAAAAACGGTTCGATAAAACTTTCTTATTGAATTTCAGCATCCAATTTGGCATAAAAAATGAGCTCCAATGTCATCGTATTGGCAACGCAATGTGTTGTTCGCCAGTGAAATATTTCAACATCGAAAGTAAATATTTCGAAAATAAATGATTTTTCATCACAACAACCAATCCATATTCGGCACCAGGGCGATACCCTCGAATTGCAAGTGGCAAACAGCCGAGCACCTTCTAGCGCAATGAAAAGCTCTCAGCACATCGATTCGAATTGAATCGACCGTTTTTGGCAGTCTATTATGAAGGAATGTTGATGTGTGCTCGACGCCAATGCCAATCTCGAATATTCACTTCGACATTGCATTCAGAGATGGCTCGCAGCAATCGCAAATACCGTCGTCTCTTCATCGAAGGCTCTACACATCCGCAAGGAAAGTCCCTTGGAATTTTTGTGTGTTGCGAATCGCAACAGTCGGAAGAGACGAACGAGAAGGTTAATATTCGATAATATTTTTCATAAAAAAACATTTATTTTATGGAAATCCAATATACAAATAGCAACCGTATTATGTCTCGTCCGTGTTTGTGTCGGCAATTCGGTGTTGGATGGAGGACATAACGGATTTCGTCGAAAGCATTTTCTCAGAGTATTTCAGGAGTTTGTAACGAGAGACGATATATCATGTCGCCAGGATGGATAATCTTTCGTTTCGGGGGACGGGGAGGCCATCACGGTGGCAGCGGTCTTGAAGTTTCGGGCCGGAGCCACTTCTTGGTGAAAGATGATGCTTTTAGACGTTTCGATGTCAGAGGCCGACATTCGACATCGTCGACAAATTAAAGACACGTCATGCGTACTGAATAATTGACGCAAAACCAGAATCAGTTTGTGTCTTACCAGCCAAAAATAACGAATTTAAAAATTGATGACCGCTTCTGGATGGCTCCGCCGGACGTTACAACCAATCGAAATCGTCCCCCCGTCTATCGATTTCACCTGAAATTCGTCCTCGTGTTCAACATCGAAAATGTTGCTCATAAATAATTAATTCGATTCTGTTCGGATGCATTATTCCGCCACGACAGGTCGTTCAGTCCTTACCTGTCGGAATAAATTCTGAAATATGAACAACCGAATGCCTTTGTGGCCTCGCTGTGATGTCGTTAACGAAACGGAACAGTTCACCGTTGCGAATGTTGCATTGTTCATTTGTCTTATTTTCGAGCCATTGATTTTAGCTATTTGGAATTGTTCGAGTTCAGTTCACTTCACAATCTGCCAAATGGCCCAAAATGCGGTTGAGAAACATCAAATCAAGTCTCGATTTTCAAGGTATCTACGGTGTCGAGGGGCGAGACTGGTTCAACAGAGCTGTTCATATGCATTGTGTTGCGATACAATCCCGGATGATAAACTGACGTTGAAGTTTGGGGCATCTTTTTTCTTCGTCAAGAAGGTCGGCATACGTGAGATGATTCATCCATAATGAATTGAAATGACTGCCTGAAAGTGAATTGGTTTGGGAATTTGGTCGGGGACGAATTCAACCGTTACTTTTCATTCAGCCTCTTATCAAATTGACCATTGAAACGGTCAAATCCGAATTCAAAATGAAACATGCAACGCCTCATCGAACACCATCGATTTCGAAAGACCAACAAGAAAGTGGAGAATTCTTAAAAATTTCACATCCGACACTTCGATCGACATATTTTCGTCTTGTTGTTGATTTTACCGAATCGAATGGACGTTTTACGTTCGAACGAGCGATTTCACATGTGATTGCGGTCTTTGATTCCCGTTTCGAATGACAGCCATCACATTTTTGTGCGGCTATTGGCAGAAGCTTGCTATTGCCGAGATTTCATGTCCATTTTATTGTTGCCAGTCATAAAGTGGAAAATGAAAATCGAAAAATGAGCCAATCGAAACAATGCCACAGTTTGCCGGTGTTCGCGATAAATGGACACAATGGGTGGATGTCAAGCGGAGATTTGATTGTTGCACCAGTCGATGTATCGCAATTTTATTTTGTTTCGATTTTTAGTGCAATTTCGTGAGAATGAAGACATTTCTGATTGGCGTTACATTCGAAGCGAATAGTCTGTGGGGTGGTGGCAATGACGGCAGACGACAGGAGAATGGTCAGACTGCATTTTTTGTGGGTGCCCTTTTGAAGAAATCCATTCGGGTTTTTTTCCATCGATTCACATACGAGTGATAATTTCCATGGGGGATGGGGCGGATATGCCAAAAGCACAATCGTGATTTATTGAATACATTTTTCAAATTGGAATGTGGTTGGTCCGGAGATTTCAATTGAAGGTTGTATCGAATCGTATGCATACGGAAACAGTAGAGCCTCGAGCAGAAGATCAAGTGGGCCTTTGAGAGTGATCCGATCGAAAATTGACAAGTCGATTAGATTTATTAGAGAATGGATCAGAGTTAGATATGGGGAAGGGGAAGAGGGGACATCCTCTTAAGCTATTCTCCAGTTAGGAAGGAACTGGTCCTCTGGTATATTTTGGACCACTTGAAATACTGGCACAGTTCTAGAAAATTCCAGTTCCAAGTAAACTGATCCACTTTCATAAAAACTGGCTCACTTTGCATCATCTCATTCAATCGACTCAAAAGCCCCCGACTGTAATTCATTGTGCTGCACACGGAAATTACCATTTGATATTCAATGAAATGCCTCGCAAAATGAACGTTGAGATTCGAAAGCATGAATGTCAATTTCGCTCCACTTCATTCAAATGGCATCGACAAATTGTCGACGATC
>JANSTV010058921.1:0-12363 GCA_027564135.1 Lestremia cinerea | reverse complement strand
CTTGTTATGTGCATGATTTTGTTCAACTGACAACGCACTCGGTGTGTCTTGTTGCGTTCGGGTATTATCTCGCCGATATGGTGCACACCACTTTTCGCTACACCGACTGGATATGATTGCTATTCACGACAGTTTGTTTTTGTTTTCTTTCTTTTTTTCTTCTTCTTTAAGCATTTTCGAATCGATATTATTTCGTCAATTGGATTTGTTTGTTTTTTTTCGTTTATTTTCCTTTTTTATTTGAATTTTGCTTCGCTGTTTGTTTACGTTGAATTGGTCCCCCGAATGCCCCGGCACTGTGACCGATGTCCGTTGCGGCTGTGTGCTATTATGCTATTTGACTGATTCACGAGAAATTACTGACGGCGGCGTGCTCGTATGCGACGGGTGCAATATTTTAAAACGTTACCGGTTAGTTGTATAAGATGGTCTTTCGGCTGAAATGAAAGTAAGTGAGAGATACACATAACCGGGGATCGGTTGTATGCAAAAGAAGGTGGAACGCTTCCACCATGCCATACGGATCTGATGGATGGTTGGCGAATTCCGTGTCGTTTTCTGTTGATTCATTCGACTGTTGATATTGCGGACGTTGGTGTTCGATTTTTTTCCCGTATTTTTTCTTTTTTTTTTGTGGGTTTTGCGACGTGCACAAAATGCCAAAATTCAAATTCTCTTGACATTTTCGGTTCGTTGAAAGGCAACAAAAATAAAACCGAAAAGAAAGAAGAAGTTGTTGTGCGTCAAAAGATTGTTTTTTCAACTGCATTGAAATTACCCCTTTTGTTGTCAGCATTTGATTGTCATTTTGATGTCATGACGAAATAAGACTGGGTAGGTCCATCGATTCGAGATGTCTTCTTCAAATTCGTCAATGATAATATTTGATCGAATCACATGAAATTGAATAGTTTTTGTCATCAAATTGACGTTTCGAAATCGATTGCATCGGTTCAATTTCGTTTTTGTGTTGAACGGTGCACGTGCAACGGTACGACGAGGAAACCGCTCATGTGAGTAACGGTACAAGCACACGTCTTGCTGAAGTGGCGATGCCAATGTTAAATGATGAAACTGACCGGATCTGGTGAATTACTCTACATTATACGCCTCGGTCCATTCGTTTATGGGGCCTCAAATGCCTCACGAGATCTTTACACATTCTTGGGTGTGGATTTTTATTATAATTTTCTTCTTTTTTCATTTTTTTTCTTCTTTATTTTTTTGGGGGATTCATTCACAATTCTCCGACGTCTTTCTCATTTTAAAATTAACTCTCACGTTGCTCTGATGAACTTTGGAAAAGAAACGGAAAAAGAAGAGTTTCTCATTGCTACTTGAATGGCTGGCGTGAATTGAACCATCTGCGTTGATCTACATTGTGAACGTCTCCGAGCCGGCATATATCACATATGATGAAGCATCTCAACAAACTCGATAATTTTTTTTGTTATTAGCAAAATCTGAGAGGTGAATGATGATCGGATCGCATGAACAAAAGTCAAATAAGGTTTATCAAAAAGAAAGAAAGAAAGAAAGAAAGAAAGAAAGAAAGAAAGAAAGGGAGAAAACGGCAATCGATTCGAGAAGAAAGATGCAGAATATGAAATAAGAAAAGAAATTCGATGACTGGATCGACTTGAATGCCAGCAGCCACTACCATCGGCGCGCAATTATCAGCGCATATTCGAATTTGCGTACAAGCGCGTATTTGCACATTCACAAACAAAATCACCGCAAGAATGGTGAAAGCTTTAGCCTAAGATAATGACCGGTTGTTCATTGTTCGATATTTCACGTTGCCGTCTGTTCGCACCAAAAACATTAATTGATTCATGCATGCGCGCGCGCACCCAAACATCGGATTGAATGTTCAATTCATTATCATCGATTAGATGTGTTTCTTCGTTCGCTGGATTCACGTTATTGTATCATTTTGTTATAGTTAATGGGCAAGGTCATGGACTCGACGACTCATGGGCCTATTGAATGGGGTTACCATCATGTGTGTGAATCGAGCTCATTTACAACCTTTTCATCCGGCTTTTGTGATGACTGATCGTTGAATGCGGCAGCACGAAGATGTTTCACGTTGGAAATTTGGCCAGTCTACCGCAAAGTGTGATGATTTCGGGAGGATCACTTGTCACTGTTGAAAGCGTTATGCTCTACCGATCACACAGAGCTGATCCAATTCCAATTGACGTCATTGAACCGATGATGTTTGGCTTGACGTCGACGCGAAGCTCTCTCACCAGGATGTGATGACACAATGTGTTATGTACTGGATTTCCCTGCAACTCCTCCCGCCTAAGACAGGTGGTCTTACCCATTGACGTCCCACAAAGCGCTAAAAAGTGAAGTAAAGCCCGTTGATCTACTTTTCTTTGCCATCAATTCAGCTTTTATTAGTTCACATCAATCTTAAACACTCACTATCGAATCTGATATTGTTCAGTGCGAGCCCATCCACCGTTAGTTGGGAAAACTCTAGACTCAAACTTCGTTTTTTGGCTTAATCATTCAGTTTTCATTTTATATAAAAAAAAACTTTTTTTTTTTTGATTTTCAATATTGACTGTGTCTCGAATGAAAACCAACAAACACATCGATACAGCAGAGTTTGCATTTACATTCAGGTATAAGTAGGGAGATGAGTGGTTATCGGTGCGTCGCAGCCGGCTATTGTGCCAATAACCATTTGAAACTTATGCAGATGGCGCAGCGCAGTGAATGTTTGCCTGTTGATCTGGCGCATCGATAACCAATCTCCTCATCTATGTGTATATTGTATATGAATATATTCATCTCGAATTCTTGACACTGAATTCCAATTGACATTTATTTTAATTTTTTGTTGACTTTTCCACTGGATTCTCTCGCGTCGTTCTCTTTCTCCAAATGAAAACCATCTTCCAATAAATAAATATATATTTGTTTCTTGATTTTATTTTGTGTTTGGCATTGATATTATTCAGGTAGACATCGATGAATGGAATTTTTTTGTTTTTGTTCCAGCGCAGGGCTGAACGGCTCTGTGAAAGTCATTGAATTCTCGTTGGAATTCGGAATATTGTAATTCGCATCGAAAAATATGTGTGTGTTTCGGAACTACATGCAAAATCGGTCAATGATTCCAGCAAAGAGTTGTGACCTTCATGCCGTTCCCTGAGAAACATTCAGTCTGTTAGATAAGATTTTCATTATTTGTGCTTAAAGTCATTTGTTGTAAATATATTTTTCTTAACAAAAAAGCATTGTGAAGCTTGGATCGATTTGCCACCCGCGCTCCGCTTGTGTGACACCATAAAATAGCATCAATACTTTTATACCGCCCATGGCTGCTTCCATAGCTCCTTTTCTGCGAATAACGGTGGGCTCATTATCGTTATCTAAATATGTATTTTTTGCGTAAATTTCTTCTAGAAAATCTCTTTTGAAATGTGTTCTCTTAAAAAACGTATTCTTTGGCACGGTATTTTGTTGGTTTGGTGTGGGCATTCACTTCGAGACAATCTCGCTGGTGCGCTGATTAATCGTCATGCGACAACGAACATAGATCACTCAAGAATACTTCGGGTGTTAGAATGTGAGATGATCCCACAATGACTTCCCAGTTCTTGGCGTTGGCCGTCACTTCGTAGGCACAACGCATTTCGGAGTAACTGGCGCCACCAACGACAAAGACAATCAATCGTGGCTGACTCTTGACAGATGTCTGTGCCTTGTCCTTGTGCCAATGGCCATATCGTGCACTGCAGAGAAAAGTTCTGGATTAGCTGCTGCGCATCGAAGGTCATTCCAGAATAATTACCTGGTCGGTGCATGATAAGATGCGTTCTGGGAACGTCCTGCCAGGAATGGGAAGTGTTTTGAATCCAGCTTGTCTTCGATGAGGTCCTCCATGATATCCTTGATGACTGGGGTCCATCGAGACATTTGATATGTGTGTTCGGTGATGCGTTCCTTGCGCGGAATGTTGTACAGTTTTCTACGGTTGCCCTGCATGAAAATAATGCGATTAGTTGTGTCCGTGAATGGACTGGTTGCCGCGAGCTTACATCATTGACGACGGGGAGTCCCAAATAGTTCAAATTCTTGATCATGTCCTGTTCCTTTGGTCCGATTTGAGCGTGACTGAACAGCTTCAAGAGACACTCCTCTGAAACGCCGTGTTTGGTCATCACATACAGTGCAATGATGCGGACTTTGTCGTAATGGGAGGTGCTCTGGTGGAGAAGATCAAATTACATCATTTCGATTCGCTATGGGGAACATTCATTTGAAAGTGCTCACCGCATCCAAGAGAATAGGAACAATGTTTCGCATGTGATCTTTGATTTTTTCACCTTCAGCGTCAGTGCCCATGGCCAGGTCTTGTTCGACACGGCACAATTTGTCAACGTATCCCTAATTATGATGGAAGCGAATGAATGGAAGTGAATTGATGAAGACGTAATGTTTTGAAAACAGCCGAAGGGGAAAGGTTACCTGGTAGGCTTTCATGCAATCTTCAGCTAAATGAAGATGTGTCGAATACTTTGAAAGCTCTTTCTGGTATTGCGGCATTTTTTTGATCATTTGAGACAAGTCACGCATCGATTGTTTGTCGCCTAAAATGAATCATTTGATGTTATTCGACGGTAGTCGCTTCGTTGCCGGTGATTTGTCTCTTACTTTGCGTCATTCGTTTCGATTCGGTGAACTTTTTCAGGTTTTGCGTGACCAGCGTTGATACAACAGCAATGTGCTGGTGGCGCAACTCCACCCACAATTCATCGTTCTCGTCCAGAAGCACTTCTTTTTCCATTGAATCGGGGGATGGTTGATATCTGCGGAGCATCAAAAGCAAGAGGTCATTCAAACTGTGAGACCCTCTGTCGGGGCTTGAGCTCACTTGTAAACGTCATTGACGATGGGAAGCAGATCGTAAGCCATTGCCTGCAATGTTAGTTCGTGCAACAAGGGAGTGACGCAATCGAAACCGCGGTCCAAAATAATCAATATTGAACGAGCCTTCTCCGGCCCATCGCCCATGGTCGGGTCGTCAGCTTTGTAAGCGTCGAGATTCTGTTGAATCAGCTGGGCCAATTCACCGTTGCGATCCCATTCGTGACGATAGCGAATCGACGGGTATTCGCCAAGACTGGCACACAGCGTCGCCACTTGCTCGGCAATGCGTTCCATGTGGGCTATCCGTGCCGTAGTCAAACTCGGTGAATATAAACATTGAAATGTGTCTGGTGAGTCAAGAGAGAAGACCTGACGTTCGTACGGCAAAAATGCAATTTGGATTTCCTTCAAAGTTTTGATTTTCCTGGCCGCTATCGACTTGCACAGGTCGGTGAAGAGCTCCGCATGGCAAACTACGAAACAAATTAGATAAGATAATTACGAAAAACGCACAAACTGAATGAAGAGGCAATTCACAATCAATGAAGAAAACATGAGCTGCCTTGTACAAGGGACGGTTAGGATGTTCAAAGTCCCTAATCAGCGCGTGAAGAGACTCCTCCGTGGAAGTGATCAAATAAACAGCCTCCAAATTGGCAATTGGTTCTCGTTTCTTGTGGATGTCCTCCACCACTGTAATGATCCAAGGTTAACGTTACGACCACACTCAACTGGATGCACATACTCACAAGTAATGCCTTCGGCGCTGATATCATGCATTTTGCAGCAAGCCGACACCATTCGCATGGCTAGTTTATCGACAACCAAAACACGCCAATCCATCTTAGTAGCTGCCCCCACCCGCCCACCTCTGATGACTTCCCGCATAATTTCTGGAAACAATCAATTTCAATTTGTATTACAAACTGTTTGTCCACAATATGCGACCTCAACGGCAAGAACCTTGAAACTGAATTGGATCGGAATGAAAAGCTCGCAGCTTCCACCGGGAGAGATTGCATGGAAATCATAATCAGCAAGCCGAATTACTTATTTGCACAATGCAAAGTTCGCTCAAATGTATTCCCCTCGCCAACAGGTACCACGTTGCGTAGTGTGCGTTCAATACGGTTGAGCGCAAGCTTCATTTGGTGGGAAAATCGATAGAGCATGGCCGAACGAATGCTTCTTGCGAAGAGAATATCCCAATTTTTTTTAAACGAACACTGATTGACGTCAGTGCACAGATTGGATTGAAAGAAATTGAGATGGTTATGAGAGCGGCCAGAAAATAGCAATCCTTCGGCTGATTTCGGGTGAGTCCAGAGTCAGCGAGGTTTCCGTGAAAACTCAAGTCTGGACAATCCCGCCGACAGCTTCCCCAAATACATCGCTTCGCTATTTCATCCTCGGTTCGAATTGAAGAAATTTTCAGAAATAAAACGAATTTTTAACATTTCTCACTTACTTGAACCAACCTGCTCTTTCAATCCCATTTTTCTGCCAATTTTTATCTGCGACTCAATGCTAAAGAAGGTGACTTGTATTTGTTGACAATGCGTTGAATGTCAAAGTGCTTGAGGGAAAATTGCGTGGGATGGAAACTGACCGAACTGGCATCTGGCACGACTATTTTCATTTCGTCATTTTTTTCAAAAGTTCCGACGAGGAAAAGCGTCGAAAAGGACATCAAGCGTAATGTTTTGATCGAAATTTGGTTGCGCTTAGGTTGGATGAGGCCGTTGCGTATTTGGATTGAAAAAGCGATTTTTTCGTCAAGAACATTTATTCTAATTCAGAATATTCGAAATATTCAAATAATAAATATATCTTTGCTAAAATAAAATGAGGGAATCATGAGGATTGAAAGTGGTTGGTTCAATTCAATGGTCAAATTGAACTATGCAGCAATTGGAACTATTGCAGTTATCGCAGCCAGTGGAGCAGTAGCGTTGTGAAAAGGGCCCGTATCTCATTTCCATAGTTTGATGACACCGTCACGACTGCTAGACACCAATATGGAATTCTTTTGTGTTTTGCACATCAGCAAGTCGGTTATGACGTCATTGTGCCCTGGCGCAGGCATCTCCGGGCCGGACCGAAACAATTGCTCATCGGAGTTCCGAGTGGGGTTTGTCGAGCCGGAAGCCGAATTGGTGTTAATCGTGTTGGTTTGGACCTCGTAAATGACTCGTGTGCCATCGATCAGCCTCGAGCTGAAAGCAGACAAAGAGAAGGGATACTCAGCATTTTCGTTTGAAATGACGCTGAAATTTTCGAACTTACTCGTAATTGAAATCGGTCACAGTCATTGAGTCACGATAGGCGGGCACAATCAACGAGCAATTGCTGCGAGAATTCATATCCCAGTAGCGAATTCGTTGATCCGACGATCCCGTTATGATGACTGGCGATCGATCATTTGTGCACGTCACCAGACCGCACACACTTGAAGAGTTTTTCTGCGAATGAACAGAACGAGAAACGAAAATTGTTTGAGCTGCTGGTCGTCATAGCAGGGAGATGGGAATAATTACAGATATTTCTTTGGACAATGGCGGAGCAGTGCTCGCCCAGAGGGCGGCTTGTCGATGGCCCGTTTCAATGTTCCAAATAGACACTTCATTGTTTCCATGCGACGTGGATATCAGCCAAGAAGGTTCGGTTGGATGCGGCGCCACTTTTCGGATTCGCGTATCAGACGGATGATGAATTTTAGCGATTGGAAGTCTGAATCGTAGATCCCAGCAAATGTGATTGCCTCCACTCGTGCCAGTGGCCAGCCATGAAACGCTTGGATCGATGCAGAATGTCGTGATGACGCCTTGCTTCAAATCGCTGCATAAACGCCAGGCATTCGTTGGCATACGCAGGTCCCAGCAAATGATCGCTCCGTACAATGTTGCGTATACGACAAGACTTTGATTGCCATATTCGAGGGGTTGCATGTCGACAACGGGACCATCATCGTATTCGTTGGCCCCTTTCGAATTGGACACCAAATGACGTGCTTGCTGCAAAGCCATTTTCGAAGAGTTCGAATCGATCCGAAGCAAGAGCAATGATCCGTCATTTCCAGCCACGGCCAATGACTGGCCCAAATCACAAGCAGCTATCGAATGAATCGGCACACCGGCCGAATACATTTGACGAGATTTGTTGATGCTCTGATGGCCATTCAGCTTGTTGCAGTCCCACAATCGGACCGTTCCATCGGTACTGGCACTGGCAAATAATGAGCTATTCGCTTTGAGTGGAGTCAATTTCGTGACGGAGGACTTGTGCTCGTGCAGATGAGCCACAAGGTAACCCTTCATTCGCAAACCCGGCGATAGTACCGACGATTGCGCTGTCGCGTCGATATCTCGAGTAGATGCTAGTATCGAATATTGACACTTCAATTTGTTTTGCAGCAAATTCAATTCGTGACGGCAATCGGATGATCGTTCTGAAGCGAAAAATTCGTGTCTTATCGAATCATTCATGTCCGCGGTAGCTCAATGGCAGGATGACTTACCTTGAATGAAGTTCTTTTCAGGCATGCTGTACTCAACTAGCGACGAGGATGGCGTATCTTGAACATGAGCGCCAGACATTCCGGCCACTGATTTGTAGTCAGCAATCATTGGCGAAGACGGTGACACTGTCTGATCGATCGCTCCAAACATGTGATGCCAATCTGAATTGAATGAGTCTGAATCGGATTTCCTCTGACGAATGTTTGGCAAACTGTTTTTGTCCATCATCACATATTCCTGACAAATGCCGGACCTTTGATCGACCATGACTTTGCCGTTGGTTTGATATTTGTTGGAGTTGGCCTTTTGCAAATATTTGTTCAATTTCAGCAAATAGGACTTCAGAGATAGCAACTGTGTTTCGGTCAATTCGGTGAGCCCTTCAGACGACAATCGGCGGAAGAACTGAAAAGCCATTTCGAATCGAAGTCAGTGGGTGGGGAATTTGCCAAATCTGCAAAAGCTGACTTACATTCTGAACACTCCGATTCATCTCTCCGTATTGCGGCAGGACTCCCTCGTTAACTCGCGTTCTAGCCTCTCTTCGTTCATGCAAAATTTTGATCAATTGCTCCAAATGCGGAAAACGAACAACACTGTCGAAGATGTTTCTCGGAATCGGCATCTGCAAACAATCCAATAGAATCTCAGGCTTTTCAACTTGAATCAACGACTGCTTCAAATGATTGCTTATCGCCGGCATTAGTTTGCATTGAACATCAATGGCACCGAATGTTTTTGCTGCGATCGAAATCAAGCCACAAATCTCATGACGAATCCACAGATTTGGATGATTCAAATAAGGCGCACAATCGGATATGAACTCGGATAGTGCTGTCTTCTGGATCAGTCCCAATTCCGTTAGAGCAGTCGTCGCCCGAATCGACTTGGCAATGACAAACTCTTCTGAATCGGTGAGGCCCTGCTGCAGCAACGGTATCAAAATGTCGGAGCATTGCCATCCAACAAAGGCGGCCACACCAACGATACAATCGAAGAAGGAACCCCTCAAACTCTTATCCTCTTTGTCGTTCAGGAAGGTGATCATGTGTGAGAGGATCAAATCGTTGGCTGCGGAGAGGAATGGATTAGAACTTAGTATCGACGATTCACATCGAATATGTCGATGAACTACCTTTTTGCCGTCCAAAGAAAACACACAACTTGGTGATGCCACATTCCATGACCGTTTGCTTGACAATCGGCTGAGAGTCTGTCAGCAAATGTGACACGGTGTTGTGCAACATCTCATGCAGAGCGCTCAATTCGGTTTCATAACGAACAGTCGGTATGTCGCCCGGGGAGTTCAACTGTGTTTGCTCTAGAAATCGTACGGCTGTTTCCGCAAGTGTGGCTGCAATGCAAAATGCATGTTATCGTTTCATTTATTGGTTGAACTTCATCGCCGAGCCATACCGATATTCCTGGCGTATGCGATTCGGACAACGACCGCACTATCCGTCGCTAGCGATGCTATTGAGGGCAAAACGTATTCCGGAAAGATATTGGCATCGCTCTTTGGCAGGTCTTTCACCAAGCACAAGCATGCGGTGAGCGTGTCCAAAGCACAGACCCGAACACGAGCCGCTGGATCCTGAGCCAAGTGTAACTGAAAACGAATGAAACCCATGACCATTTCCGCTTTGAGTCGCACTTGATGGCATTGCTTACTATATACGGAAGGATTCGATCCAACACTGTTTCGGATGTCGTGTGCTTTGACAATTGCTGCAAGATTTCCAGGCATCGCAATTTGGTGATGCAGTAACGCAGACCACGAATGCACGATGTGACCACGGTTGTTATCAAAATCAAGCCATCATCATCGGCTTTCTTCTCATCGTTATCATCTTGACATTCGTCATTTGCATCTTGTTTTGATGACAAAATGCCAGTGATCTGTTTGATGTCCGAATACAAGCGCATGATTTTGTCGTCTGGCGGAAGGATCGGAATCGAGGAGAAAATTTGCATGTAAGATTGCAGGAAGGTGTAGAAATACTCGGGAAAAAGTCTGCGAGAAATATGAACGCGGTTAGTTATAGCCGTTGCCCAAGCTCACTGCACAACAAATTCGACCAACCTCCCACGTTCTTCGTCCAAATAAATCTCAGCAGCTTTTCTCTTTTTTGGGTCTCGGTCGATCATCGAAGCAATCAAATTTCGCAAGTGTTGATTTTCCAGTTGGTCCATGTGATTGGTCACCAGCTCCGAATCGCCTGATCGATATGCCAGCAATTGGGAAAATTCAAATGGCGCTGTCCCTTCGCTCCAGAGCTCCAAGAGAGCGCAACTGCGATAGGAGAATTCAATTATTCAACTAGTTCTGGCAATGATGTCGAGAATTCAGTGCTCACCCAGCCGAGAATATATCCATTTCGGGAAGAAGATTAGGCGTGTTTTGCCCATCTTGCACCATTGAGTCCATAATGGATGCTGCCAGCACCGAATTGCCTCCAATCAGTGGAGTATTTTTAAAACTGTTTGAGTCCGACGAAAACGATTTGACGAAGCTGAGGACAGAACGAATGGGTTTCACTTCGGAATAGAAAATCAGTAGGGTACCTACCGTTCCGGAGCGATGTAACAGGTCCGTCTTCGACTGGTGTCAAAGAAATATGTGTAATCAGCTGGATTGTCTTCGGGCAAATACGTTGGCTTGAACGAAGCAAAATCAGATAGCATGATCCAATTCCACGATGTGATCAAAATGTTCTCCAATTTGATATCGCCGTGGCAGATTTTCTGCTTGTGACATTGGTGCAAGGCGCACAGCACTTGAAATGTGATCCATTTCTTCTCTAGCGATGTCAGGAATGGTCTTGTCGAAACTCTATCGTAGAGACTGTGTTTGACGTATTCTCTCATGATCAAGGCAGCTTTCTCAGTCAACACAACACGTTGGAATGGCAGACAGTTAACGGCATTGGCCAAATTCTTCTTGATGAATTCCAATCGCTCAGCATGCGTCTCAAGTGGCAGGCTGGGATCGTGTTTGACGAATACTTTGACCACGACCAGACCCTCGTCGGATCGAACACGAGCCACTTTGAAGAATCTAGTACTTCCCATGCTAAAATTGTTTGTTTTTTTTTTGTTCAGACAAGATGAAAATCATCGCGAAAGGAGGAAAACGCAATGAGTTACTCGGAAAGACGCATTTCAGCTGATTAATGCAAACCTTGATTCATACTGCAAATCGGACTCGAACGATCCCAACAGATAATGTTCCACTGGATAAATTTGTGACGGTGCTATACCCACCAAGTGATTACCCATTTTTTCTGAAAATACTTCCTATTCACTACTTTACAATTACTGAGTTTGATAAAATTCTTAAATGCCCTGCGTTTCATCAAAATTAGCCCATAAACTTCGATTATCCTAAACAACAAAATTCGCAATTCGCTTGATTTCACCAGATGGATATTGAAAAATTGCTTTTTTTTGTCTTTGTAAACAAGAACACACAAATAAAGACTTTTCGATGTCGTTTCTCTTTGACATCGAATGTCAAAACGTGCTGCGTATACACGATCGACGGCAATAGGTGGAACTAGTGAAATAATGTGCAAGGTGATTCGATGGAGAGACTTTCTTCCAATTTTTATTCTTTTTCGATGAATTGAGAATAATTGTCAAACTGTTGGGCAAACACAATGAGAAAATACTATTTCATTTCTTGTAGAAAATAGTTTTCAAAGGGGAGAATTGGGGGAAAAAGCTGTGAAGACGGATTCCTTCCCAAACTCATGTTTCTAGTTCAGAAAAAAGCAACAAATCAATTCCAATTGGATTCTTAAAATCGGTGAGCGAAGGGCGAAGCTCGCATTGTAAACGCAGTTTGTTTGGTCGCGGAAAAGCCGATATGAAGGAACATTGGAAAACGGAAACAGTTGTTGTATACAGACGAAGATTTCAATTTGTCGGGATCTGATATCAAATCAATTAA
>JANSTV010058910.1:0-12369 GCA_027564135.1 Lestremia cinerea | reverse complement strand
ATGGCCCCTTAGAACGGGGCCGATCGGCGCGACTCCTAATACCAGTAATCACCTGCTGCAATGAGAATCACCAGAGACGAAAATTAATGGTTAAATCACTAAAATTGAAAAGAAAAAATTTAAGACAAAAAAAAACAAACAAAATACGCCGCACATAAAACACAAAAATTCACAAAGACGCTTCCCTCGCAACATTCCACAAGCAATGTTTATTTATTTTACCGACGGATTCGCTTGTTATTCGATGAAAATATTTGATGAAAAAGCTATATGCGCTGAAATTTCGTTTTGTGAATTCATGAAATTCCTTGGGCGCTTCGAAGCAGCCAGCGATTTGAGAATAAGCCACAGAGTCTCAGACGGAGAGCGCAACGTATTCAAACAAACAATTTTCCTTAAGGCGGTGAGCGGTTCTGACTGAATCGACAAACCGAATGTGAACCGAATGCCAATGGCACATCAACCAACCCATTGCAGATGGATTTTTTGTCACTTCGATGCCAATCTCCAATGGATTCGATGGCGAATGCCATGCACAACAAATCGAAACACAGGAAAACATTTGCCAGCCATTTTTTTCTCGATAATTTTTTTTTTCTTGCCGTTGTGTGGTTCTGCTTGGTTTTGGTTCGTTTCAGACGAACCGATAGATAACAATTACATGCATTACATGCAATTATGATAATCGGCAAAAACGTTAATCGTTTGTCATCGTCATTGCATTGCGACGATCGCAATGAATGTGTACTTGTGTATTGTAATGCAAATAATATCTTTCCCAATAGCTATGCCAATTCGGTGGATTTGCGTACCGCATTGAGACATCGTCGTTTGCTCATTCAAACGATTCAACCACTTTGCATGCACAATACAACAACAACAACAAAAACATTCGACGGCAATCGATGCTAAAGTTCGATGCGAAAATATGCCCAACAGCAAAATATGACGATAAAACTTCAAAAAAAAAAGAGAGAGAGAGAAAAGGAGTAAAAGAGAGGAGAACAACGATAAAAAAAAAATGGCAACAAACAAAACCGAAAATATTTCGTTTGTCGTGAAGTTAAAGGTTATTCTATTTAAATCCATAATAAATTTATTTGCAAAATATTCATCATCTGGCGTGTGGTGGTCTCGAACGAGCAAAAATTCTCTCGTTTTATAAATAAAACGGTTTTTGTATCGGGCAATAGATAAATTTCGCGTCGCGATGCTTACGAGCATTGATAGATTCTGTGTGTACGGTGGTTTCCGTGCGATCGTTGGCGACACAACGCAACCAACAAAACAACAGCAAGATTCTCTCCATATTTCCCCACAATTTTCCAATAATTCGCTTGAGATGCCAATCTATCTGAATTTTGAACGTTGGCATAATCAATGAGTCGAATGTCTTCTAGCCGATCAGCCGATGGTAATGCTGTGCTGTTAGACAATAGGCCAGAGTCATTGACCTCGTGGACTCTGGGCGGAGGCATTATTGCTGATGCAATAGTTGAGTGACGATTTTTGCGACCCATCCAAAGCCTCGGTTCACTTGAGAGGAGATTGAGCTTCTGCCCGGGAGCTTGAAGCCGACGGAAGATGAGCAGCTACCGGACTTTCAATGGATCGAAGCCCATTAGAGAGTGAATGTAAGAATGTCAATGAGACACATTTCACTTCTAACAGTCAAATGACACCGGGCTAACGGAGAGACTGTCCCTCAAAGCGACTCCATCTTCCAATTGAATCATTCCTCCAAGATATCCTTCCGGCTACGTCAACACGCATTCCCAAAGATGAATGACCCATTAATCGACGGTAAAAATGATCTCAACTTGAATTTTCTGCAGCCCACACACACACACACACACACAGTCACACACACGCTCGCGCGTCATTCCCAAGCCCCATCGGTTCATACAAATGAACAAGTTTAGATTAGATTTTCGCTTCAAATCGCGTGTTTTTTTTTATTCACTTTTACATCGTCCTCGTTGTCGTCATTGTTGTTGTCGCTGTCGTTTTTATTGTTGTGTACCCGCCGATGAGCAAAACAAAAAAAAACGACAAGAACCAAAAAGAAAAAAGAAAAAGAAAAAGAGAAAAAAAAGAGAGAAGCGAATCGAAAAAAGAGTGTTTTTTTCCTCTCGTCTTCATCCTCCGTTCATTGCGGTTGTCTTGTTTATCGTTTGCGCTAAGCTAACGATGTTTATTTTATCGAATTGCAAATTCATTTCGTCATTGTGTGGGCACACTGGTGTCACATTATGAACACTTATTACATTCACGGATTTCCAGCATGATTGCAGTACTTTTTCAAAGCATAGACAATAACACCTGTTGCCTACTGGCTTGGGCCGATGAAATGATTGGGTGATTGGCTTGGAAACAGTTGACGATAGCTACGGTGCGCGAATGGGACACGAATCGAAACGTTATTTTGGAATTGATTCTTTGATTCTCAGAATCGATAAGACCAGACCCAGTCGTAAATGAAATGAGTTGTGCTGTGGTTGATGCGTGGGCAGCGTCATGACTTTGAACCAAGTACGCCCAAGAAACATACTCCTCTTTGACTGATGCGAGAGTGTAGACAATCAAGCCGGCATTGTGGAATGCCATTCAAAACCATCAACCAGCCAATGCATCAACCAAATCAATCACATGCCTCCAATCCTCCGTTCAAATGAGCAAATTCTCAGAGGCCACTTTGTCTCGTGGAAAATCAATTACACAAATGTGCAAAACAATTCCCTTGTTCAGTCGAAAACACACATTCTAATGCGCGCTTTTTTCTGCTTCGCTTCGATTTTAATGCAAAACACTTATTCATCTCATGAAATGTATCAAAGATAATGAATGAATCGCTAAACATTTTCTTCTCTCCTTTTTTCGCCGTTTTCTTTTTGTTTTCTTTTTGTTTCATCGAGTTTCTAGCGAAATTAATCCGACTGTGTGTGCCTTTCACGAATGTGTGTGTGTGTGTGTGTGTGTGTGTTATCCAGTAATGTTGTTTCTGATTCGCTAACGATATTTTCGTTCTTCATCGTTGATGTTCAATATAATCGTAAATTGTTGTTGTTGTTGTGGTTGCTCTTCGTCGTCTTCATAAGTTCATTGTTATTGTTAGTCAACTATTAGTGTGTCTTATAAGCAAAGTCGATTCCTTTCGATGCACACACTCACATCATTTCTCGACTTATTGACTCGAACATCCAACGGCAAGACAGAAAGAACGATAAAAAGAAAACAAAAAGAAAAGAAAACTGAGCAAAAATTAACTGACAGAAAATGAAATTTTCTCGCCCGGTCTTATTTTTAGCCGCGAAAATTGTTTGGTTGAATGAATTTTATTGCGATATAAACATCTCAACTAATTTATGATGGAAGCGAAAAATCGCTAAACACATTGTTTAAAAAAAACAAAAACTTTACAACGTTTTGGCGGATTGATGCAGTGTTGCGTTTTGTGATCATTTTCATCTTGTTTGATCATTTGCTCGAAATTGGATTCGTAATGTCAAGATCAAGATGGACGCTCTGCTGAGAATGTTGTCAGCCATCGTCTGTTGTCGATGCCATGACATTTGAAATTATCACTACGATATGCTTACATTTTCTTCGTTGCTGTTGTTGTTGTAGTCAGACATGAAAGGCAAGTCATTGAATTACAGTTTTGCACAAAGTGTCGGATTCGTTCCGCGCAATCTCAGCCACAATCATGACATCCATCACCATCAATGTTAACAAATCACCGAGACCATTTTGAGAAAGCTTTAGTTTTTCTAGAAATTTTTCCATGAAATTCCCTCGGATGCGGTCAGTGATATGGTTTTGTTTGTGAGGGAGATTGCATCGGACGTTTATTGCTTGTGGCTGAGGTGAAAGATGATTATTGTTTTCATGGGAACGCCATCCTACCCCAAGTAGGAGAGAAAGCTTTGCTGAGTGCATCACATGGCCTCCACTGAGTCAGCTTATCCCATTGGAAACTTTTAAAACCCTTCGGAACGGTCTGACAAGTGGTCAATGAACCTTCGTGCTTTTTGAAGTGAATGGACGCAGGCCCTGCGCTGCTTTTCAAAGAGAATATCAATCAAAGTGGAGAGTATGAATAAGCTCCCCTCAATTCAATCACCTCAATCAATTCCCCCCTCACGAGCAATCTTTTCGATAAAACTGATAGAAATTATTGACTCTATCCATTCGAACGGGCGAAATGAATCGCAAGTGCTTGCAATTAAAGGCATACCAAGTGGAGATAAAGAAAAAAATGCATTTCGTTCATATCGAAATATTCCATTGAGTTTTTTTTGCATACAAATAAAGAAAGAGAAGAAAAAAAAAAGAAAACCGATTGGTTTCATTCTGATGGGATTCGAATCGAAAATTGGAATGAAAGAAGAAAAAAAACGTACTTAAGCCAAAGCCAGTGGACTGGTTGCTGTCGAGCATTGTCATGAGAATTGCGAACGATGGCATGCACAGCTGGGTCGTCGATGAGAAGTGAAGGGAAGATGGAATCGATTCGTTGATTCTGTTCGAACAGCAGACACCGTTAAGCGAACAGCGCAAAATCAATCGATTTTTCCGTTATCAAACTAAATTTATGGTTAGCAAAAATCATTCGTTTGGGATCAAGCCATATGCTGTTTTACATAATCATTATTGAAGTAATGAATTTCCCTTTCGCATCGACCGTGTGCCAATATCATATCGATATCGTTCGCCCCAAGCCCACAATTTACGATGGCTTTGATATTTTCGGCGAATATTCTTTGAATTGAACTCAATTAACTTGGAACAATCAAATTTTCATTTCACCGTTATTCTTCGTTCACCGTTATGACATAAAAACAATTTTCGATGAAATTAATTTCACCCCGAAAATTCGCATCAAACTCACAAACACCAACACACACAAATACACACACACCCACCCACCGTCGATTACATTACGTTGTCAACGACACTAGCTTTAATCGGGCGGGCTTTGATGTGGTGCTTGCGGAATATTTGCAAATGAACCGGGCGAATATCTAGCCGCCAATTGGATTTTCGCAATTATTACTGAAGCCACGTAGTCAACACAGTCAATCACAGTCACACAGTAACGCTCTTCCAACATGTGATGTGCAATGGTCACTTAACCTGAACGCTTTTTTCTGAACAATCAAAATAACAAGAGAATCCATTTATAGAACAAATAGAGATGGATATTAATAGCAAGCCATAAGATGGAAGATAAAAACGAAAACTTATAAATGCATCACTATTGAAATCACGTTGAACCGGTTCGATAATGTTCGCCAGCAAGTCATTTTGCGTGAATGAGATGGAAAATATTCCAAGATGAATATCACATTGAATCCGTTTGCGGGCCGAAAAGAAAAAGGCTTCAGGGCAACGGGTCATCGTGTTCAATGGGTTTGATTCGTGTCACTCCACCCGCAAAATTACAGCAATTTGTCGGTCCGCTGAACCCTCTTCAAAAACACAAATCTTGACGATACGAAATGGGTTTCCATTCGGGCAAACGTTTCAAATGCAAACACACACATACACACAACCGATGCCGGGCCGCTTGCTCACACACATCAGTCCACAAGCCAATTTCGCCTGGCGTCGATGAGCAAACAATAGCCTTCTGATTATTTAATTTTTTTTTTGGTCAAAAATAGCGAGTTTCGTTCGGAACTGGATGCCAGACGCACTCGACTGTCGAATCGGTGGGCTTAATAACCATGAGCTCCTTCAGGATCGTTAAAAAAGCTATCAAAACCACTCGAGGATCACTCACTTTCCACCAAAGCCACAGTCAAACGCAAACTGTTGAACTGGAACAACAACAATGATGTGTCGATTGGATTCGCTGTCAAGCGTTTTATTCATTTCATGTTTCAGCATGTTCACTTGCTCATCGTCCCGCTCAGTTGAGTTCAGTAACGATGACTTGAACTTTTCGGCGACTCTGACGATGGGCATAACTTAATTGTGTGATTTTTTGCCCGGAAATTATCTCGAGCACGATCAAGCTTAATTCACAGCGTGCATGTTGATGCATTGCACATAAATTTTGCATCAAAACACAGTGTGCTTGCTGGCAGCCAAACGAAATGCTGTAACCGAAATGAATGTCTTTGGCTGAAATATGCCGATCCGTTGACGGAGAACACAATCAAACTCATTGAGAGACATTTTGCCGGTTGACAAAACCGATTCAGACAGATGAAAGGAATGCATTTTTTTTTTGCTCGCACACTCATTCATGATCGCCCCACATTTTGCGTAATCGCGAATAATTGTTTTGTTTTCGCATCGAGCGAATTCTGATGAAAAGCATGATGATCGCTCGTTCGAGGAATCGAGCCATTGTAATTAGAAGACTCGCCGCAAAGTTTGTGTCTGTTTGAATTGCCAATGAATTTCGAGAGAATCGATTCATTCGTGCCAACGACGTCGGCATCTGGACGAATTCATTTCAAACAGCCAAAAACAATAGCAAAGCAGAAAAAAAAATCGGCCAAAAAATCACCTGAAAGACTTGATGGCAACGTGTGCGATATTTCCTTTCACACATGTCACTATCGCCTTTGGCACTCTTCCGTTATTTTCCGTTTTCCTCGTTCATTTGTTTATTTTCTCAAGTAATTTCATGTATTTTCAGTGGATTCGATATTGGATTGGCATCAAATGTCTTCACTTGGATGAGATTTATGGCGTTTCGAGTTCGGCGATATGTTTGTTATTTCACGAGCGTTTTTATCGATGCTCTCGATGCGCTAAACAAACATGTTTATTTACCGAAACATCAATCATTTATCAACTAATTTCAACACTGCGCGTGATGAGAGATTCAATTGAGAGATTGCGATAGCTATCTTTAAGCAGCCAAGCCTGCGAGTTCATCAATCATTTTTATTCGTCTTTTTCGTGCGGGAGTAGGACTCAGGTGGTTTGAGGATTGGGTGGCGAGTGTCCAACTCGTTGCTGCTAATCGATGGTCGGTGCCTTCTTTCACTGACAATTCATGCAGGCGATACGCGATTCGCAGTCGCGGGAGAAATCCGACAAAAGCATTGACAATGAAAACTATGTACGTTCAAAGACTGCACAATTGCAATTGCCTGTTTTCTGTCAGCGTTTGGTCTCTTCGCCACCGTCTTTATTACTTTTTATAGAATTTGTCTTTCGATTGCATCCGAGATTCATTCTATATTTTGCGCAATGGCACATTTTGAAGTTATGCCAATTCGTCAATCAGATGACCGTCAATTTGGTGGCAGTTGACGAGAATTACATTTGTTTTTCTTTTCGTGAATGTGGGGACGTTGAGGTGTCAAGGATATTCTCATGAGCTTCGTTTTACTATTCGGCGACGAATTTTATTTACGGTTGCAATTGATAAAGGAAAGAAGAAGAAGAAGAATAAGAATCAGACCGTCAGTTGAACCAGAACCAACGCACTGTGACAATGAATAAAGTAACGAAGACGATAACGGAAAACCAGACAAAAGACGAAGCAACAACAACAAACAAAATCAATGACGATAAGTGAAAACCCAAAAGAAGAAGAAGGCAAACGGAAAAAAGTAAAAGAGACAGAAAAAAAGGCCAGCAAAATAAAGAAATAACGAATAAATACCTCAAAAATAAAATACGTGAATGACTGTTGTACTTAAGTTTGCTCAGTGACTCGATTCGATTGTCGCTTCATCAGCGCCGATATTCTGCGTTACAGAATATCACACATTGTACTGTGGTGTGATACACATGACGTTGTGTGCTGTTATATTCCGTATGATATGGCTCTTAACTTGAGCCCATACACATGCACGGTGCTTGTAGAGAATTCTATTTTTAGACGCATGGTATTTTTAAATGGCCTTGAAGTCGTATGTGTCTCATATAAACGTTATTTTTTTTCTTAAAAAAAGCAAAGAAAGAAGAAGAAACAAAAAAATGGGCGATTTTTTTATGACTTTTTTCGTCTCTTTTTCCCTTTTTTTTCGTTTTTCTTTAAAAATGTTCAAAACACACAGAGATGCTTACGACCGGTCAATTGCCGTGCCGTAGCCGTGACTTCCACATAGACCTGATATTATCATCATTAATATTATTTACGAACACACATATTGCTATTCGCCGAATGGAAATCAACGACAAACAATATCATTCTGTTTTCTTCTTCTTCTTTTATTCAAAAAGACACAAATTGCCTTCTTTTTCTCTTTTTCTGCTTTTTTCCGTTCGGGAGGAACAAAATAAATCGAAAAAAAAGAACTGAATGGAAGAAGAATTAAATCATTATTCGCGCGCGTGTGTGTTTTCAGATGACCGCTAGCGCGATAACAAATATCATGCAATGTTAATTTCTTTTTCAAATGTTCGAATTCGTGATTTTGACATCTGGCACATACGCTGTGGCGTATCGGTGTTGGATTTGCATGTGTATGGCCGTATGTGTGTTTGTTGTGTGGTTATGTTAAGCTCATCCAGAAGGGTCACAGTTTGATGGTTTTCGTTTGATAAAGTTTTTTCGCGCAACAAGACTACGACAGACGAAAAGACGTGCATCTCGTCGCCGATATGCCACTTGAACTGTCAAAGTGTCGAATTTCGATGCATCTCGCCTTTCAAAACATTTTGAAAGCATCGCTCATAAATTCATGTCCGGGAAAATGGTGTTTCGAATAGGGAAAAGCACACAATAGAACGTTTAACAAACATCAATTTACTTCATCGACAAATTGATCATCGTCCAACAATGCCAATGGTGTTTTAAACATTGTTATAAATGACAGGCGGTTCGTTCGATGAATAACTGAATTCAACATTCAAGCAGCAAACATCAAATTGTGTTGTGGCATTTAAACATTCATTACAAGACGAGACAACACAGTGTCTTGAAAGCAATGCATGCACATGATATTGCGGCGACTGTCATTGTGTGAATGCATCATCTGTGTGAGCATCGTGTCTGTGCACCGATACGATTGTGTTGGGATGAGCGAGACGAGAGAAAGAACAAAATATAAAGCGTGTATTGTTCTTTATACGTCGATACAATTGGATTCAATGAAAAAAAAAAAGTGGAAATTTGTATGATTGACTGACTGATTATCATCATAATAATCATCATCATCATCATCACCAATACATTTGTGCGGACATTCAAAAGTCAAAAATCAAATTGAATTGCAAGTTATTGACAAATTCATTTGATTGAATTGGAATTAATATGCTGTTTCATCGAATTTATTCTAATGCAATTAAATCATAAATAAATCATAAGAGCAATCATTCAACTTGACTCGATTCGACTCGATTCAACTCGACTATTTGCTACAGCGGAGTGGCGATAATGGAATGCAGGCTATGGAACATGTGATCGGTGCCTTTTAATCCCCGTGCATCGGGGAGTTTCTTGAGAGGTGTGACGAGTGTAGTCGTCGCAAGAGGTTGCTTAGAGAATGAAACCGATCCAATCAACTAGATTGACCCATCCAATCATTGCCTAATCTCGACGCGAAAACTGACATTATCGTGACTGTACTGTACATTATTGAGTCATATTGAACAGTGCCATGAAAGAATATTCCAGTGACAGATTGATGTCGCTCCACGCTGAATGACTTAACATTAACATCGAAATGACAGTTAAAACATTTGCACTGACCCGAGGCCAGCAGAAGGAAAAGGCCACATGTCAGGTTCACGCCTCTGACCAAGTGTGACGTAGTTTATCGGAAGCTATCATGTCTTAACATTCCGCACTAGCAATAAAACCATCTCTCGAATCGTTTTCTATGGCCGCCGCTGCCATACACAGTTGTTTAACAATCGACTCGAAAATTGTTTACAACTTGGGCTCAGAAAAGTTAATAAATGAGCGAAAAAAGTTGAGCCAAGTATTCCACAAGCGGATGATCCACCCGGATTGGCTTTTGGCTGCTGCCCCATTGTGAGCCCCACTGAATGCAACAGCCAAACTACGAACGAGCGAATTTATGGAGGAATCATTTCGGACTTTTAAAAGGCTTCGTTCGCCATCCAGGCGAGTTATTTGCTAGTTTCATGCGAAAGTTATCAGCAGATCGTTGAATAATTCATTCGGAAAATTAAGTGGTTTTCATTCGGAAAATTTGTTGGAGATTCATCAAATCCGAAATGAATCGCACACCGAATTATATGATATTAAAGTCGTCGATGTGAATGCAATGCCAAAAGCTATTCGCAAAACTGAACGAATGAATGTGAATGTGTGAGATATCAACGAAATGAACCAACTATTTTGTTTCAGTTGAAACGACCAAGTAAACAAAGCAACATGCTTTTTTGCGAAAAGCCATTACGTTTTATGGGTGATGAATCAATTAGTCGCGCTGCGGACACCGGCAGAATCACTCACATGTTGCCACCGGTCGCATATTCCCATGTCAATTCCTAATCGATGATTATGAATCACCCGGCTCGAGCGGCCGACTTCTCGACGTCAACCAATGCATTTCTAGACTCATTCATGGCTCTCTGATTCCGAAAATCCAAAAAAAAAAAAAACGAAACGAAAGAAAACGTACTGTCGTGTCCCATTGATTAGATTGATTCACTTTGCGGTACGATTTCAATTCGCTTGCTCGGAACAGTTGCTCGGACAATTCATTCGGTAAAATTCGCACCGAAAGCGAATGGATTGGGCGATTCAAATTGCGACCACCATTCACAATGTTCGCGTTGCCGTGATGTCAGCGAGCGCTATGAAAGAATGTCATAATTTGATTTCTGTTGAAATTTCAAATTTGCGCGAATCCACAAAAAAAAAAATAACTTAAAAAATCCAACACACAACGGCAAACGATCTGAGCCACACAAACACCGCAATATTTGCTCATCAAATTAGAAGTAATGTGATTTGCTAGTCGAAAATTACGTTCGACGTGTGGTTATTATTAGTCGAATTGAGAAATTGCAAAACAGTTATTCCGCTGATGAGCGACGTGTTCAAGCAAACACCGATGAGATTTCGGTTCGAGTGTTTTCCGCTTTGGCAATCGCGCACAGCATTCGGTGCGATGGTTCTCATTCAATCGCAAATGCAATTCCCCTCACTCGATGCGAAATTCAATTCCACGAAAAATGCATTCGCCGTTGTGATATTGTCGCATGGCTTTGCGTTTTAAAGACGTTTCGTCATTCAACGTCGATCACTTTGAATATTATCATCAATTCGTTTCTCATTTCGAACGATATGTTCAAGGTGCTATTTACTTTGGAATTATCACAATTTCGTGAATTGGAATTTGAATTTCGGACGACAATGGCAGCCATGAATATATCGTCAATGGACGTGAAATCTTCCGAAATGGATGAAATGTGTGTGTGTGTGTGTGCGTTTGTGTTTCTTTTAAATTGAGGAAAAATCCAAGATTACTTAATGACAAAGCGGTCGAATGTCTCATGGCTTTCGTCTCTATTAAAGTTACACAATCACCGGCCGCAATGCGACCAACCTGTTGATCGACTTCCGAGCGAAAATGAATTTCGCCGCTTTGATGATTTTTATGAGGGTTATTTCAGAGGACAGTATTGCATTTAGAATGTGCTTGGGCCCAAGTTCGGCCAATGTTTGCTCTATTCGGCACTGAGTCTAATTACGAATGAAGCACTTCTGGTATTGAACGGTTGGCGGAGCGTCAAATGCAAACATGAACATTTAATCAGACTGCCATTGGGCGAAGGCGAACAAAGGCGACGAAGAAGAAGAAAGGAAGACAACAACAGAAAAACACTGTCATTTGCTAATTGAAATGTGATGCGAATTTGAAATAGTGTGCGGTTTCGATTGTGTGGAAAAATCCACGATGCCTCAGCAACGGCTGGTTAAACATCGGCCAACGA
This sequence comes from Lestremia cinerea, assembly GCA_027564135.1. Taxonomy (NCBI): domain Eukaryota; kingdom Metazoa; phylum Arthropoda; class Insecta; order Diptera; family Cecidomyiidae; genus Lestremia; species Lestremia cinerea. Next base: position 486 of record JANSTV010058910.1, on the reverse strand, counting down.
TCCATCAATCATTTGGGAAATCGGTATTGCGATTTGAATATGGGCCTAGCAAGGACATTGCGAGCCGATTGATTGAGCGAATTAAAGATGATTTCGCCGCAAATGATAATGAATGTCGATTAAATCGTGAATGGGCGAATATTTTCATGGATGCAATCCATATTTTTATTTTTTTTTTTTTGATCAATTTGTATGAGTGTGTGTGTCTGTGTATAAGTGTGTATAAGCGTACGTGTGTATGTGTGGGTGTATGTGTGTATGTGATTCTGTGTGTGTATGTGTATGAGTGTGTGTGTGTCGCAAATGAGACTCAGAGTCGATCCACTGACCACTCGTGGACGATATTTCTTGATATTTTATTTCTCAAACGCACTGCCATGGCGTTTGGCAAACGTCCAATTAATTAATACCCAGTAAATGTGTGTACTTTGAGAAGCCGTGCCCATCATCATCATCTATTGTCATCAACATTGAACGATCAGACCT
>JANSTV010058899.1:0-12370 GCA_027564135.1 Lestremia cinerea | reverse complement strand
ACACACACACACACACACACACACACACACACACACACACACACACACACACACACACACACACACACACAAATAACGCTTCACAAACAAATGAAGCTCCGGCTGAGGCATCGGAATCAATCGAGCTATGTCTAATTCTGCTTGGACTCGCCAGCACCATTTTCTGTTCTAAATTTAATTAATTAATTTCTTTAAATTTCGATAATTCATGACAGTTTGAATGAGATCACCAGCAAACTATAGTTTTTTATTTTATTAAAATGTTTCAGTCGTTGTTGAAATCCCCCAAAATTTGTGGGAAAAGATTTGATTGAAATTTATTGAGTGATTTCGTTGAAGCCAAACATAAATCTCAATCGAACCTTTTGCCTCGCGCGAAATTCATGTCGAGTGCAAATTTTGTTTTTTTCTCATTCGAATGGAATGACTCTGAAAGCGACAGATGAATGTTGTTCGAAATTTCAAGATTGTTTTGAATATAGACTTGGCATTGAGGCCAGACAATTGAGGTGGAATTGTTTTAATTTTTGGCTTGGTGGAGTGGGTGGAGGGTAAAGAGCGGCCGATAGGGGGGCATAGGGGATAGCTAGGGGGCATTAAGGGGAGACTGACAGCGAGCTCAAATGAATGGAGGAACTTCGACAGACCTGCTTGCATCACATGTCTTCCATGCTGATCAATCACAATACAAACCACAGACAGTTCCTAAAATAAAGCCTGATTCGGTATTAATCGAATGCAACAATCTTTGATTCGCAGTCCAATAGCCATTTGAAAAATAGAGTTAATCGTTAATTATTAAGAGATTCCGGTGATCGATGAAGTAGCTCCATTCATTTGATTCGGTGGGAAGGCTCCCCGGGATCGTACTCCCTCTTTGGCGTCCCTGTCCAAAGCAAATGCATTCCTCGGGACCTGTTGACGGCGGTCCATTCAAAAACCGTTGGAAATTCATAACTTTTCGAAATTGATTGAAACATATCTGGGAAACCGTTCGACGCGACGATTGATCGATTTCTGGCGATTCCAATTCGATGTTCGATGCAAGCACCACTCGTCCGTGAAAAAATATTCCGAGACCAAAAAAAAACAACAAAAAACGGCGACCATATCATAATTGACTTAACAGAGAACGCGGCAGAGAAGGCAAATTTTCGAACAGCCGGCCGAGACGCATGGGCGAATGAGTCGGATGTTGTTAATCGCAAATGTGAGGCAATTATTTTGTGCGAAATGGCAAAGAGACAAACACACAGCTCCCTCTTTTAAGTTGGAATGTTTCTCGTTTTCGGTTTTATTTCTAGAAATAAGCATTTAGAACTCATCGGAATATCACAAAAGAGCCGTCGTCTCATTGATTTGCGGCCTCCAGAATGTGAAAAGGAAACCAGAAAAATTTAATTAATTTATAAAATTGATTGGATAAGCTCTATTTAATGATAACTATTATGTTTTTAAATTGACATTGCAGTGGAAAAATTGTAAATTGTAATTGAGAATAAAACCATTTAAAATTGAAGAAAACGTGAAAGTGTTTTTTTGGTATTTCAAGCGATGACTCGACGAACATTCCTTTGATGAAATGCTGAGCTGGTGCGGCCTCTGCGCTGACTCGTGTGTTGTGGGAAAAATGCTTGAAATCGTTTGGAAGTTGTGGCATCGATGTGCCTTATTCCTCATAACCAGACTCGGCACCCGCTCCCCCTGACTCTTCGGCCATTTCAGCGTCTTCAGCCTCTTCCTCTGCTTCCATTTCATCGATTTCGTCATCGCCCTTGGATTTAGGCTTTCCGCCAGGTGGTCCTTCGATATCTCCATCTGCGTCAAGCTCTTCACCCGAACCGGAAAGCTCCTCGTCATCGATGCCTTCATCAAGATTGTCATTATCCAATTCATCGCCGTCGACGAGAGGTTTCGCAGGTGATTTTCCAGCGGCTTTCTTTCCAGCGGGATGTTTAGCTGCTTTAGCGTTGTGCGGACCAGGTTTCGGTGCGGCTTTGTGTGCACCTGGTTTGGCTGGAGCGGCTTTATGTGCACCTGGTTTCGGCTTGACTGGCTTAGCGCCGGGCTTCTTGCCGGGCTTCGCTGGGGCTGCGGGATGTTTGATGTGTTTCCCGATATTCTTCAAGATGCCGCTAGCCGTATAATGCTCTGGCATGATGTTGACTACCTCCTGGAATGATTCCAGCGAGCAGCAGATGGTGAACCCTTGAGCCATGTTCCGGAATTTCAGCCAGGCGTCGTTGTATCCAACTTGGGAGCAAATGTTCTTGCAAAACGGTTTGGCGTCTTTCGCGTTCTTGACAGATGGATCGTTGAGCGTCACAAAAACAATGGCCTCCGCGTGGGTGTCCTTGTGCTCGTATAATTCTCCAAGATCTTCCTCTTCCCCTCCTAGTTCGCTGGACTCGTGGGCTTCGTGGCTCTCGTGCTTCTCGTGACCTTCGCCATCCTCGCCGCCTTCGCTCTCTAGCTCTTCGGATTCTTCGGATTCTTCGGATTCTTCGGCTTCGGCATTGTGACCTTCATGATCGTGAGCGTCATGACCATGGGCGCCATGATGATCGTCATGATGGCGTAAGACAATCTGCCAACGCCACTTGGGCACCGTCATGCGCCCGTTGGCCAAAGTGATTTTCGCTGGATGGCCGCCTACTGGCAACTGCAAATGATCGTAAACACCTGTGATGATCTCCAAATGATCGTTTGCAGCTTCGGCCAAGGCTCTAACAACATTCCCAACCAATTTCACATTGCCTTCGGCGACCGCATGGAAGAGATTTATGGAATTGGCCATGAAATTAGTCGACAACTGCTCGCTGGGGAAGATAAAGTCGTCTTTTGGGGTCAACTGGCTTTGCACGATGAACGATTTGGCGTTGATGAATTTCGATTGCTTGAAAAGGCCCTGCTGGTATTTCGCATTGAATTTTTTTTCGGCGTGCGGGATCGGGAACCCGGTGGGATTGTTGATGACATGCGCTTGCTTCACGGGCACTTTGTCTGAAAATTAAGGTGAAGGAGATTTAGGCTAGGCCCATCAGAAGACCGCTGCACGCAAGATTACCTTTGATGGCTTTTCCGTTGATCGAATGGATGGTGAAGAGAGCGGTGGCCGTGGTAAGGCTGAAGCAGATCTCCAAATCGACCAGGAAATGTTGTTTGTTTGCCACTTCGAAGCCGACCTCATACATAATTCCCGCAACTTCTTCGTGGGCGCCACCAGCCAGACCAACCACACTGCAATGTTTGCTCGTCACCTTCAGAGTGGCTTGGTTGTTGGCGGTGCAATGGACACTGGTTAGCGCCGGCTTGAACACATTCTTTTTGGTGCAGTTCAATTCCTTGTGGATCGAAGCAGGGCCAGCCTTGCCCTTCCCCTTGCCCTTTGGCTTTGGTGGGGCAAGACATTCCACATTGAGCTTTTGAGATTTCGTAAAGGCCGTCACAGGTCCTGACGGCTGGAACAATTCCGGACCGTCTTCGGAGTTTACCCAGTAGATCGGATCGTTCTCATGAGGCACTTGTTTCAATATGATTGCACAGCCGGCTGGAGCAGCAGCTGGATGTCCTGGATGACCTGGTGGTAGATGGGCGCCGGGTGGGGCATGACCGTGGGGTGAGGGATGACCACCAGCCGGTGGATGACCGTGGGGTGGAGGATGACCGTGGGGTGGAGGATGACCGTGGGGTGGAGGATGACCGTGGGGTGGAGGATGGCCGTGCGCAGCTGCATGAGCCTGGTGAACATTTGGAGGATGTTTTATATTACGGGCAGCCGGATGAGGCGCCGCTGCTGCCTTCGCATGAGGAGGAGGAGCCTTCGGTTTTGGATTTGCACCTTCACCAACCACGACAAGCACCACTAGAACTATAAGCACTCCCGAACACCAACTTTTTACCATTTTCGATTAGAGGAAACTATCAACTGAACACCTTCTAGCGAGCGGGCCAACTTTTATCGTCGATCGGAAGGAATTTTCACATTCCGAGGCTCAGCTGTCACCTTCGTGTTTGAGCAAGTGACTGAATTTCCCCGAAATGGTTGCTTTTGAATGTTAACATTCTTTCCTCGGCGTTCCTCGGCGAAGGTCCGTGTTTGCGATTGTTGTGAAATATTTCACAGCGACGCAGTAGCTGGCTTCTCTTCTGGAATGCCGTTTCAAGGCCCAAGTGAAGCCCTCTTTTCGTTATGCATCGAAATGAAAGAATAAATACGATCTGAGAAACTGTGTCGAAAGGCACACTCTGCAGACCCCAAGAGGAATTTCATCGAAAACAGACGTAAAATGACATTCCGATCGAGTCTTTCGCTAAAAAGCTAAATTCACTTTTATTTTTCAACAAATTGACAGATATTTTCCAAAGCGAGGTTTATTCATCGTTTGGGTCGTACTCTGCATCTTCCCAGTCCGAGTCTTCGCCTTCGTCTCCCTCGTCGCGATCATATTCATCGCGATTAGCCCTTTTCTCCTTCTCTTTTCCTTTTCCCTTGCCTTTGCTCTTGCTATTGCAGTGTCTCCCCCCATGAGTTCCTCCATGATTTCTTTGATGACTTCTGCTCGACCTTCGTCTCTCGTGAGTCGCTGCATGAGCTTTCTCGGCCCTTGAGATGAATGGTATTGCAGGCAGGGCGCCCTTTAGCCAACCCAACCAGGTCTTTGGCGCAGGAGATTTTTCAGGTGGAAGAGGTTCTTCGTCTTCCCAGTCTTCGTCGTTGTCCTCATTGTCGTCACCGTAGTCATCGTCATCATCAGACCTGCCTTTCGACATGACATGGCTTTGATTATTACGATCGTCATGGTGGTCCCGTTCCTCGTGATCACGTCCCCGCCCCTGTCTACCGCCCGAACCACCCGACCCATGTGAGTCATCGTCGTCCTTTGGATCATTGCTCTTGCTATTGTGCCTGCCTACATTCGGCGGAGGCCTCGGGGGGTCATCATCTGAGTCATCATCGCTATCAGAACCGCTGTTGCCACCACCATCATCATCATCGTCGCTCCAAGATCTCTTGCCCTTTGGCACGGTATTGCGAAAAACGGCAAAATCCTTAAAATCCTCATTCAGCACGCCGCCCACCACATCGCTGAACTCTTCCACCGTGCAACAGAACGTGTACCCCCTGGATACGTCGAGCCAGTCTTCCACATAGCCGCCGTACCCATACTGATCGCAGATATTCGTGCAGAATTCCTGGGACCGCATCTCTTCCGCGAACGGGTTATTCGACGTGATGAACACGATTGCCTCCGTGTATTCCCGGTGTCGTTGAATCACGATCTTCCAGCTCCATTTCGGCACCGGCATTTTACCATCAGCCAGATACAGTGGCTTTGGAGTGTCGTCGTCCCCATGTGGCAGCTCCAAAACACCATAAATCCCCGTGTAAATCTCGAGAATAGCTTTGGCGATGGCTGCGAGCGCTCGGGCTAAGAACTCCACTGATTTCCAATTGCCGTTGTTGGTCGCTTGGAATTGCCCGGTTGCATTCGCCAGGAAGTACGTTGCCAGCTGAAGAACCGCTAACACAAAGTCCGCGTCCGGCGTCATGTGGCCTTGGACGATGAAGGATTTGTCTGTGAAGTATTTCTCGTTCTGGAACTTGTTTTGTTGGTGTTCTTTCTTGTAATTTTCCCTGACACCGGGCAAATCAACACCGTCACGCTTGAAGGAGGGTCGTCCAGAAGGCCGTTTAATTTTAGCTGAAATGAACAAACCAATCAATAACTGTGAATCTTGCGCCACGTTCAAGACACTCACAACCGATCGCCATCCCATTGATCTCGTGATGCGAGAAAATGACCGACTCAACAGCCTGATCGTAGCAAACTTCGTACAATTTGATAAATTGGTCACCGTTTTGCACCATGAAGCCAATTTCGTAGAATAGGCCGGTGATGCGCACTCCATCCGCCTTGACGCGACAAGTCCTGTCGGTCACTATCAGCTTGGCTTCCACTCTTTTCGGACACTTCACACTGCTCACTGCCGTGTCGAATGCGTCGCGCGTCTTGCAGGTAACCTCCTCGTAAACTGAACTCTTCACCGCCTGGCCTTTTTCTGATGCCTTGGGCGGTGTCGGGCATTCCATGAAGACACTATCTCCCTGGTCGATAGGGGTCACTTTGCCGGTGGGCTCGAACAATGCCATCTCCTTCTTCTTGTCCTGTGTCAAATACAATGGATCCAGCTCCTTCGGAAGCAGCGGCAAGGAAACGGCACACCCAGCTCCGTGCGCCACTCCATTGAACAGCGCAGAGACCAACAACACCGTCAGTCTGTGTCGATTCGAAACCATTTCTGGAAAAGTCTCCTCTCAGACTGAATGATATGTCAGTTCGCTCTTCTTCAAAGATGCCGCATTCGAACGGCAGGGCCTATTTGAACAAGTGATTGTGTTTTTCCGTTGAAAACGAGCTGTGACGCATATGCAATTTCTAGCATTCCTCTGATCTCCGGAATGAACGAACTCAGTTGCGTTGGCGCAGGGAATTTGGCATTTCTTTTGCTTCGTGCATGGCCATTGTGTGCAATGCTTTTCATCGCTGAAAAACGAACGAGAAAAATTCCAGCAATTTTATCTTAGTTTTTATTCGATTCAAACAGAAAGTAGGGAAAAGAAACGAAAAGGCGTGCAGTGAGTGTTTTGAAGGCTAGGCTAATAATCGTCATCTGCGTAATCGTCGTAATCAATTTGCTTCTTTCTTGGAGTGGCTTTGCGGACTCCACTCCCTTTTCCTTTGCCTTTGGCTGGTGCTTTAGACGCTGCTTTAGGCGGTGCTTTAGTTGCTCTGCGTGGTGCCGGTTTGTGCATGACAACATCGATATCTTCGGACTCTTCGACAGCCTTCTTCTTACCCCATCGGCCTTTTGGAGCTTTCGAGATTGTTGGAACTGCCGGAGAAGAATCATCATCATCACCGGCATCCTTCTTCTTCCCACCCCGTCGGGCTTTTGGAGCTTTCGAGACTGTTGGGGCTGCCGGAGCTGCAGGACCATCTGAATCATCATCATCATCGTCATCCTTCGTTTTACCGCGTCCTCCTCGTGGTTTTGGTGGCTGTTTCCGCTGTTGTTTCGGTTGACGCTTCGGTTTCGACAGACTATCGTCACTGCTATCGGTCGATTTCTTGGTTGACTTCTTTTTACCCCAACCGCTAGCTTTCTCTGGAACGATATTCCGAAAGACGGCAAAATGCTCAACAGACTCTTCCAGCACGCCTTCGACCACATCGTTGAACTCTTGCACGGAGCAGCAGAACGTGTAACCCCTCGATACGTCACGCCAGTTTTGCACATAGCCGCCGTACCCATACTGATCGCAGATATTCGTGCAGAATTCCTGCGACTGCATCTCTTCCGCGAACGGGTTATTCGACGTGATGAACACGATTGCCTCCGTGTATTCCCGGTGTCGTCGAATCACAATCTTCCAGCTCCATTTCGGCACCGGCATTTTACCATCAGCCAGATACAGTGGCTCCTCAGTGCCTTCTCCCTGAAGTGGCAGCTCCAAAATACCATAAATCCCCGTGTAAATCTCCAAGTCGTCTTCCGCCTGGGCGGCAAGATCCCGAGCCAAGTTCTCCACTCGTTTCCAATTGCAATTGTTGGTCGCTTGGAACTGCCCGGTGGCGTTCCCCAGGAAGTACGTCGCCAGCTGATGGGCCGGAAACAAAAAGTCCGCGTCCGGCGTCATGTGGCCTTGGACGATGAAGGATTTGTCTGTGAAGTATTCCTCATTCTGGAACTTGGCCTGTTGATGGCCTTTGCTGTAATTCTCTTCAGGCTTAGTCAAGCTTAAGCCGTCCCGTTTGAAGGGGATGCGTGGGGTTGATCGAACAATTTTAACTGAAATGGAAACCAGTCATTGCAATCGTCAATCGAAGCCGCATTCGAAACACTCACATTTGATCGCCTTTCCGTTGATGACGTGATGCGAGAAAATGACCGACTCAGCCGTCGAATCGTAACAAATCTCGTACAATTTGATGAAGCTTTGGCCTTGTTCCACTTTGAAGCCGACTTCATAAAACACCCCAGCGATTTCTTCTTCGTTTGCGGTGATTCCGCAGGGTCTCTCGGTAACGATCAGTTCAGCATCGATTCTCTTCGGGCACGTCACGCTGTTCACGGCCGTATCGAATTTGCTGTGAGGATTGCACGAGATCTCTTTGAAGATGCTCTTTGCTCCTCCACGAGCGGACGCCGGTGGGTCTTTGGCATTCTTCTTGCTTTGGAAGTTGTTTTTCTTGCCACCGGGCACCTTCACTTCCGCCGGGCATTCCAAAACAACGCTCTCGCCACTTGGAACTGGCGTCACTTTGCCCGTAGGCTCGAACAATACCAATCTATTATGCTCGTTGCGTGTCAAATACAGCGGCTCCAAACCTTTCGGAACGTTGGGCAGCGAAACGGCACACCCAGATCCATACGCCACTCCAACGAACGCCACAACAACCAGCACGACCGTCAGTATTTGCCGACTCGAGACCATTTTCGGAAAAGCCTTCGCGCAAACTGAACGACTCGTCTCTTCCTCGTCTCTATTTAACGTCTAATTGGATTCTAATCGAACCGACACCGTTCAATGGTTTAATTACTTTGCTGTTTGAACAGCTTCACATCGTCTCATTTCTTCCGGGGAATTCGAGTTACGTCCACACACGTTTGAGTCAAGCTTGCTCTGTTTTGCGGCTGAAAATATTTTTCGTCAATAAACGGTTTCCATCCAACGTTCAAGCCTTCGATTGACGTCATTGGAGTCGCTTCCCAGAATGCTCATTCAAATGCCTCACCTTTCAATTTCCATCAACGGTGCTCGGTTACAAATCCGCAATTCATCGTTTGACATTCACCGTTACATGTTACATGTGTGTTCGACAAAGTGGACGCAGCCGCTATCCCGGACACAATCCCACGGTTCGCGCCTTGACTATGTAACACTCCGTTACAAAATTCCCGCCTCAACTCGTCGTGTATTTCACTGCGTTCCACATCGCTTACTCATTCATCGTTTCGGGTGCGTGGGCAGTCCAGTCCTGTCTCAAAGGCCAAGGCAACTAATAAACGCAAAGTTTAATTTTAATTTCTTTTTTATTCAAATTACAATTTAATATCAAAGAACATTTGATTTACAGTTTGCATTTTAGATTGAAAAAGACTAAACAAAAACAGACGAGACAAAAACGGATTTTTTTTTTCAAATAAAACTTAGAGAAAGAAAGAATTATTTAAAAACTAAAAAAAAAAATAAAATACTTTTTCGTTTTTCCCATGAAAAAACCCCACAACGAGTCATTCGTCGATTTAAAAGTCAAATCGATCGATGAGATTGCGATTGTAAGATTTCCCATTCGAATTGGTTGGCCAAGTGACGTCGACTGATCGCAACCGGATCAAGCGAATGTGTGATTCTGCTGCTTTTTCTTTTGAGGTATTTGTCGATTGCAAGCTTCCCTCCCCACTCCCAAATGTCACTTGATCCTCCATAAATTCCCACTAATTTCTGAGAATCCAAATAATTGCCTTAAAATTAACTAGAAAATGTTGTTTGTTTCAAGTTTGCGATTCGTCGAACAGAGATGCATGCGATCCGGCTGGGGTGCTTCGATCGAAACCAACAGTCACCGGCGAGCGACTCATTCCGGTCTGCGATGCAATTAGAACACTTCCTGGTGGGTGACCCCTGTCTGTCGCCCGCCCTTTCGACAAGCACAAGACACATCAGCCTCAGCAAACGAAACAATCGGACCAGAACCGCGGCATGCAGGAGGAAAGTCAAGTACAATCGCTTACGTACGCGTACGTAAAGTAATTCTATGAAATTTATCGTCAACATTTGCTAAACTAGATTTTGTTTCACTTAAAACAATCGAACAAAACAAAAAAAAAAAAGAATTATTAAATGAAATTACTTGAATGTCATTCCTATCTTACTTTCGAAACGAAAATGTCAAACCGACGGAAGTAAAGACGCGCACTCAACAAATTTCACCTTCAACAACGGCCAACATCACTTTGGAATCGGTTTTGTAAATCATTCGCCGCGTCGAACGTGCTAATTTGCTGTGAGTTTATCTCGCGATTGTGTAAATACAATCATAACGGTTGTTCGCAGAATGCAATAAACATTCTGCACTGACGGCATATCTCGACTGGTTTGTCATCACTTATCTGCATTTTTTTTTTGTACATTATTTTCCATCATTTTCCATTTTCCATTTTCCTTAAGCTAATTTTCTCTTTTCTTTAATTTTTCACAATAAACCCAGCATTTTCCTCCCTGTGATTCGGTGGCCGGATTGTCTGATTAATTGGTGGCAACTTGAGTGCCATTGCCGTTGCCGTTTTCCTTCTGGAGTGGAACACCTTCTTCGGTGTCTTGTTGCTGTTGGTCGCGTTCCGGTGGGTTGTTCCAGGGCTGCAATTCACCGCTGCCCATGAACAAGAAGGCCAGTGAACCGAGGATGTAGGTTGCAGCCAGGATGCCGAAGACGATCTGCCACTGGCCGTAGGTTTGCTGGAAAGAGAGAAGAGGACCCCATCAAATCACCCGAACCAAAGAGCGGAACGTTCGATACTCACATTGCCCTTGGTCAGGGAGCCGACCATGAACGTGGACACCCATCCACCGAAGGAGGATAGCGTGTTGGCCATTCCAAAGATGGTGCCTGAGAAGTTGGGCGCAATGTCCAGGCCATTGCCCAGATACCCAGCGGTGACAGCACCGTTCAAGAACAGTTGAATCGTGAAGATGGTCACAGCCAGGGTGGCGTCCATTCCGAAGAAGATTTGCGCAATCATCAAAAAGCCTGGTGTCATCGTTGCGAATGTCGTGAATATCTTTCGTGTTTGCGTTGTGGTCAGTGTACCCTTGCGTCGCAGGTTGTCAGCCAATGCCGAGGCCAAAACCGCCATAATATATTTTCCCAAATATGGCAATGACGACAGCAAGCCATTCTGCAGAAATGTCATAAAAATTGGTTAATTTCTCGGGCAAACATTCGAGCATTGATTGTTGTTTGCGCAAGTGTTGTCGCATACGCATTTGCGTTGGTCATGCGCTTCACTCGATGCTCATTCATTTGCACGACTACGGATTGATTCGCCCGTTGATCGTCATCGAAATGTCGATCGCAATTTTGAAGAGTCAATCGACCTTCAGCTGGGTTGACGCAATCGCGATGAACTCGACACGAAACGACAACTTTATGGCGGTTCGTTATCGCTCGGTGCAGCTCATAACCAATCGAATTGGTATTGTTTCAGACGGTGGCTTATCGACCGTCGGGCGAACAATCGGAAAAGCCCCCCAAGCACTCACCGATTTGATGTCGTAGTGAAGGATGTACTTCATGTAGGTCGGCAATTGATTGACGATGGTGAAATAACCGAAAACGGAACAGCCGTGGGTGATAACGATGGCCCAGACACAGGGCGCTGTCAGAATGCTGACCCAAGGCACGTAGGTGGGCTTCTTCTTCGAGGTCGATGATCCGATGGCCTCCTCGATCTCGCGACGTTCTTCGGGCGAGATGCGTGGATGGGCAGCCGGCGTCTCGAAGATGATCCAGAACCAGAGAATGGACCACAGCAAACCGATTCCACCTGAAAGTCAAAGACGGACGTCAGTTTCAATTGGCCGTTTCGGCGAAATCAAATGCGTTAGATTCAACGAAATGCGATAAGATATGCCGCGCCGCGGTGACGTGAAGTGGTATCGTCTACGATAACCACCTCAGACAGTGATGAGTCACGTCAGCCAAACGAAATCTGGGCAAACAATGTCAACCACGCGCCAGCCTCTCAAATTACCAACCAACGGTCGGCCCATTTCGTAGTGCCGACGTTCGCATGTGCGCTCGTCGGTTCGCCAAAATCATCGCGCAATCGACGACATGCAATCCCGTTTCGAATTACCAACGCATTTGCGATCCGATCGAATGACACAAGAGTCTCGTGCGAGTGACGATTGCCAGTGGATGAATCAAACAAACAAACGAGCATTCCAGCGAGTGCCCGTCACGTTTTCGAAAACCGCAATGAAATCAGCATATTGTCGGCGATTCGGTGAAATGGCTCAATGGAACATCGGCCGGAGGTCAAGTTTTCCGATTGTTTGCGATGCGAAAATGCAAATCGAAAAAAAAAAATTTGAATGCCTCGCTTTTGACGGGCATTCATCGGAACCGCAAATGGGTGTTTGACAAACCGGTTCTGGTTCCGGAACGGTCTCACTGAGACGCCATTCAGTTTCGGTTTCGATTTCAATTTGGATCATTCGCAGTCGCGATCACTCACCAGTTACGTAGAAGACACTCTGCCAATTGATGTACTCGATGAGGAAACCGCAGATGGGCATTGT
>JANSTV010058888.1:0-12374 GCA_027564135.1 Lestremia cinerea | reverse complement strand
GAGAAGGGCCGATAGTATCTTCATGATTGGATTTTGATTGGGTGACAAAACCATAAGCTATTTTAATGCCTTCACAAAATACTCGTGTTTCGATTAGCACCGGACCGCAGCAACGGAGGGTGGTGAATGGACTTGTAGACCAGACGAAGACACTCGAAACAGACGAATTCCAGTCGATCTGGCTCGAAACGAATCAATATGGCATTCCTGCGGAGACCGACCGAAGAGGCTGCTCTCAAACGAACCTTCAATCAACTGAATCTGAAGCGAAAGCATTCGGCTTCGAGAAAAGATAATCGTATCGACTTTCACATCAAACCAAACCGACATACAATGGCAAACATTCCTGTCAACAGATCATAGCTCATCATTTCGGGGAAGACGTGCGGTCGTTTTGTCATCGAATATTCGACTGTTTTGACTTTGTATCAAATGGCTCGAATCGAACAAAAGACACCCGCGTTCCATCCATCACACATGAATTCCATATGGAATATTTCGATTGGTTACACAAACTTTTGCGGTAGAATGTTTTGTCAACAATCCCGAAAGTTTATGCCCAGTTTATTGAATATCATCAAGGCAAAGATGTGATTCAAGTTTTCGTTTAATTGAAGGCGCATTGTTGAAAGTTTCACTTTGCGAATTGCGGCGAAAAACCAAATCTCAATTTAGTTGAGTTTTGAGTAATTTTTGAGTTGATTTGTCATCGGAATGTACGGCGACAAATTTGGGGGGTGATGCCGATTATCTGCGGTTATGTTGTGACATCACCGAAAATGAGCTCCGAGTCATTGATGGAGTCTTCTTTTTTGGGAAATCCCCCAGCGTACGCACGGCGTTCGGTAGAGAATGACAAAATGCCGTCTCGTTAACATTCATCAAATACCGAAATGGTATTCGAATAATATATTCCTCGATGATATGTTTTCTGTCGCGCGTTCTGAATACTAACCAGCAAACCGGCAAACAGAACCGCAGCGATTCGCACACAGCGCGTGCATGACACATGGACACATCTCGTCCTGCCTTGTGCGCCATTCGCTTTCACAATACATAAATCTAATTGTTGTTCGGGATTATAAACATCACAACTATTATTTGAAACACGTAAATTTCACCATCTTTTTTTCCACACCCAGACCGCAATCGATGCACGTGACCGTGGTGCCAACAAATCTCGTGAATATTAATCATCGTTGAAATTGTCAAGTTTATGTCGCCGAGTCTTTTACAACAGAATTCGTTTATTCTTTATTGGTTGGAGGGGTGGGGGTGAAGGTGTTGACTAGGAAAATACCTTTTTGCTGGTGTGATGCTCAGCAGATGCCTTGCTCGGATGTGAGATTGGTCCGGAATGCCAACACAGGCGATTTAACTCAAAGTCTTCGGCAATTAACGTTCCTCGGCAAATACTCGCGCAAAATTTCTGTGCCAGAGATTATCGTGATTGATATTGGCTGTGGAAACAATGGCCTATAATTGAGGTTTCAACGGACGAAGACATTGCTCAGAAGGGCGTAATGACTGGATAAATGACAGTACCGATCCTCTAGGACATTCGACTTGCCTCCCGTTTAATTATCAAAATCGTTTCCTTTGATGACGACCGTATCAGATCAACCCGGACAACCGAAAATGTGTTGCCTCTGGGACTCATGTCCGCCTCATAGATGGTCTTGTCGCGATTATTTTGCCTTTTGATAACGATGAAATGGGAGACGTCATTTACCGTTATCATTCATTGTAGACTCCGTCAGACTCCGCACATCAATTTGTTAATTGAATTTCGATCAATTCGCTCAATGCGGTGTTCCTGCAGCGTCGACCCCGTGGTGCGTCAACAAAAAGGGTTCTCAGAATTCTATTTTGAAGGTCTTCAAACAAATTGATTGCTTCACTTTGCGTATATTTTCGTGTTGACACCAAATTCAACATACACGTACCGCTTGAGTTCACCGTTACAGTCATTCAACCTGATTGAAATTCAATTCATACACTTTCCTTGCAATTTTCCCTCAAGGCCCCGCCATTTGATGTCAAATTGAATTTTAATGAAGTGAATTCATTTGATAGTCTTTTAGTAATGTTATTTGACAGTTGCATTGTTTAAAAAGTTTCGTAATTAGATTTGGACGTTAGCATGAACTTTGAACCTGGGCGCAGGTGCAGAGTAGCGCGTCATCGGCACGAATTTATCTGACGGTTGCGTTCAAAGGTGGACGACGCCCGATTGCATGCAGAGACGACAATCTCGCATAACCTCACATACGGTTAGATGAGTTTCTGCCATGTTGGCAGTTGACTTTTGCACAATCCATCAAATAAACCTCGAGAACAAAGGAGTTAACGAAGCAAACGAAACCATCGACAACGTCACAAATCTATAATCTTCCCCGGGATTCGGTTATTAATGAGAATTACAGCAAAAACACCGGCAAAATAGTCGTTTGTCATATCGCTCTGCAAAACGTTTTTGTTCCATTAACGGATTTCGACAGGCATTATGGAAGATAAACAGCGACGATGCGTATTTTATTGGTCTTTCGTTTCAGTGGAAATCCACAGCAAAAACACATGATCCTCTTCCAGCAAGGCGCTTTCATATTTGCAGCGCAAATAATTCATCTTCGCCGGGACGAAGGTGGACCGAACCATCGAGAAACACAATGAATATTTTATGTTTGATTATATACGAATGCGATAGGCGAATGAATAAATAACGGCACACAATTGCGTTTATGAAATATTGAACGGTAAATGTGACGATGCCTCTCGTTTTCGAGCCTGCATTCGTTTTGATTCCGAGCCTGAGACGACTTAGTGGTCTATCTGAGTGATAAACGAGTCCGAAATACATAGGATTTTGGGGGTTGTAAGAGGCTGCTGCCGTTGAATGCATCTGAAAGAGCTCTCCAGGGAGTATTTAACTTCTTTCTAAATGCCCTCTGCTCCGACAGTAACTCGGAAAAATTGGTTCGCACGTTCTTTTTCTGATTCGGGCCTCCCAAGTTCGTCCTCCGCTGAAATCCAGTCGGGCAGAACCAATCGCAACACGAAAGGTAATTTAATAAAATCACCACAAAACATCAACATCGACATGCACACATAATGAGGTCAGCTGAAACGGCTCCGGTAAACATGTTGCCGTCGAGCGACCAAAACTCTTGTCATCAGCCGTGTAATTTATCGAATGGCATGTTGCAGTTTGGCGGTTACAAGCGCACGAATTTATTCATGTTGCAATCATCACATTGACAGTCGACGACCTGAAACTAATCGCGTTGCAGAGCGTTTAGAGGCTCGAATCATCTGCACGAGTGCCATGGAAATTGATTCGACGCGATTTACGCAAGCCGATGCATGTTTGGATTACGGCACGGCATACGATGATCGCATTCGCGGTCGGTCGGTCGTGAAATTTATTTGTTGAGGTCAAAAACGCGTAGATTTATCAAATCGTGATGAGATTCACGCTGGATTCGAAGGGAGGAATGAACGAGGCTCAAATGAATTCCGGAAATGAGAGAAAACCAGCCGCCAGTGATTGATGCTCAAATGGTGGAGGCGAATTCATCACGTCGGATCGCATATTTCCAAAATGGATTGCAGTTGAATTGAATTGGCTTTGCTTTTCTGGAGTCCGTAAATCATGACAACGAGAGATTAATGATTTAATGGTGGTTGTTGGCGGGGGCATTTTAAGTAAACCACTGACTGACCAGATTCGCCAAGGCAACCCACTTCAACTCAGCACCACAAAGAGCACTTGAAATGGTCGTAAACCATCAAAGACAAACACAAACCAGTTTAGCACTGCTCGACATTCATTTCTTTAAACAAGTGACATTTCCACTGGAGAAGTTTCATTTCATTTCGAATCTGACGAGAAACGAATCGAATGAACGAACCAAAGACAGCAACGAACTTAAGAAAAAATGTTTTTATTAAAAACTTTTCAAATGTTTTTCATTGCATTTATTTGAACGAACAGAAAAATGTGATTTTCGACATAAGAATGCTGTTTGTGCTGTGCATGAGAATTGTCTGCGACTGGGCGAGCTGCAAAACAGATGCAACGACGTGCACAGAGGCAATCTTTACAGTTTATTCAACAAAAGAATAAATTCATTTCGCTTTGATCGCACAGCAACCGAACTTTTCATTGGTTAATCCGATGCCACATCCAATTATTCAATATAAAAGCACCAGCGAAGAAATCTTCTCGACAGTTGTACGTTTCTTGTTTCGAGTCCCGGAGTCCGCCTTTGTCGACCGAATGCTCTTTCGCCAACAATCACACAACTTTCGCAAATAATCCAAAATAGTTTTTCGGGTTTTTGTTTCCTGCGTTTTCGTTCCTTCTCCCTCCCACTGGTTCACCGTTTGCTTTTGGCGTTTTATCTCGCAGAAAATAAAAGCATTATTACTTCATCACGTTTCTCGTTCTTGTTGTCGGACGCTGTTGTTATTTTCCAACTTTTTCCCATTTCACATCAAACGGCAAAGTATTAGCGAATATTGAATTGGAATAGTTTTGATATGATCGCATGGTGTTGGAAATGACAAGTTTTGATGTTTTTCCATAACTTTGAATGAGCCCTTCATGGCAGAGACGATGCCAGCAAATTGTCAACTCGCATATACTGCGGAGGCCGAATCGATTGGGCTGATGCTGATGGGTTCTTTGACATTTGGCAGGTTCGATGGAACAATGGCCGTACGCACCATCCGTTCTCAGCGACGGTTTCCCAACCGGCTTTCCTGGCTCTCCCACTAATCGTTATTGTCTCGCTATAATGAATCGTTTACTCAACGCATAAATAAACAATAAAACCCGGGAAAACCAATCAATTTATTGTTCCAAGTTCATGCACCCCGTCGCCACATTCGGATCGGAGGCAGATTGCAAACAGTCGAATCGAATGAAAATTCGTCAGTCATAAAACGACGCACATAAAACCATAAAAGCAAGTCATTCCCTGTTTGCATCGATTGCAATAAGTGGAGAGCATTATGTTTGGGAAAAATCTGTGTCAGCGACACACTGTCGCCAGTCTTGATGCGGCCCAGCGTCAACGGCTGTTTGACAAAGTTTCTCTCTTTTCGGTCTTTTGAGGGGCGGCGGTGCGCCGTTGGAGCACAGTTGGCACAGCCAAACACACTGGAACTTTGTTATTGTTTGTTCAGCTGAGCAGTGAGCAAACACATGACCGCATATCCGTTGGTGGCAATTCTTCAGGGATGCCATTTTGGCACTGCGAAACACTGGCTCGCCCCAATTGCAGTGCTAATATTCGCTTCGCTTTTCGTGTTGACTTTCGAGCTCGTTCAGTTTCAATGAACTTTTGTGCGGCCCGCCTTGGCTGCAGTTAATGTCACTGGCATTTGGCTTTTGCAAAATTGACTGGTCAATTAGTTTTACTTGAAAATTGGCCTAATCGTGTCCTTTGATCCGTTCGTCTGTCCGTCATGTCAACATCATAACATTACGTAACGGAATGGTTGTGAATCTTCCGTCAGTTCAATGCACGGCTAAAGCAGACTATTTTGAAATAATGCGACATTTTTCAACGTTCATTCTAATTAAATGGCTTCTCAAATCCCGGTTATGTGCGAGCTGAGGATTGGCAAGGATTTAAAATGCGACCGGCTTGAGCATCATCGGTGATTCAATAACGAATGGGTCTTTGGAGTGTCTCGTTCCATTCATAAATAACGATTCAGCTCGACTCCGACTGAGGGCCCTTGAATATTCGATTTGTGTTGGGAGTTCCCTCCCCAATCGCCTCACATTCCTCACAGCGAAGACACGCTTTCGATGAATCGAAATATATTTGCTTCAGTCTCCGACGAAATAATGCAGATATCGCGAGTCCCTCGCAGGGGGTGAGAAGTACGGTCCCAGCTACGCGCTTTATTAGTTCAATGCAGTCTTTTTGAAATTTCACCCGAAACTTCTTTAATAATCGCAGTGTATTTACACTTCATTTCTCGCTCTTATTGAAATCTCTTTGGCTCGTTCGGGAGCCATTCGACGATGAAGTTCATCTCTTGGAATGGCCTAACATTCGTAGTTGAGCCAATAAACGTAAGAGCAGATGATCGCATTTTTCTGCTGTTTAGAAGCAAACTGCTGTTTGAAAAATGATATTCGCATTGAGTTGAAAGGAAGAGCACGACGGACAGCAAAGTACTGAACGAATCTTCGACCAAGTTTTAAATGTCGTTCCTCTCTCGTTAAGAGGATTCCCTTTTTTTCTTTTATTCATTCGTCGAGTCGGAGATAGTCGCAAGGGTTGTTCAACGTGCCGTCTTGGAAAACTTGCTGAGATTCTCTGCCGAAGCGCAAGAACACATTCGTCTTCGTTGAAAGTGATTGGGAGGATTTACGCGCGTTCATAAAACATTAAGCCCGTTGCATGGTATTGTAACGTTGATTGCATCAGAGAGCTTATGTCCCGCCAGGAGGATGTGCCCTGAAGACACGAAAGGTCACCGGAGAAGACAAGACCATTGCCCACTGATTTGCAGTTAATTTCTCGATAATTTATGGACTCGACTCGATGCAATGCTCGCTTGTAAATCCAGTGTGCAACATTGTGGCTTGGCGAATGCAATAAATTTGTGTTTGGTTTAATTGTAGTCGACCGATTTCAGAATATAAATCATCATTTGGGACCGATTGGTTATCGGATCACATTAATGCGATGCAAACAAGGGGTTAGCATATTCAATGCGACGGTGTGCCATATTCAAACGGAATATCGATTCTCCGGTGGCATGGAATTCTAGCACATGCTCCACCTCGAGAGTGGTTTCGCACATCCAACTGGGACAGTCGCTTGGGTGGCCTCGATTCATTCACCTCTCAGACGAATGAGAGCCCATCTCAAGTTTCAATTGTTATTCGAATGGCTCGCTGAGCCGAACAGTCTCCGATGTAAACTTTTGTTCTCATCGTTTTCATCGCAGCGCAATCAATTGCAATCTTCGTCCCAGCCGAAAGTTTCGTTCTGATTTAAATTCAAAACTTTGAACTTTCTCCTCGAACGAACTTCGAACTGGTCGTTCCGACAGAACGACATTCGAAACAAACATCGCCAGCCGGCGAAGCGCATGCAGCCGGCGACGGAGAAATAGCAATCATTCGGCGGAATATTCCTCTTAATTATCAGTCGACGATGAAATTGAACGCTTCAAAGAGTCAAAGTAAAGCAAATTGTTAAAAATCGAATGGAAAAATCGAAAGATTTGCTCGCCAATTAAAATGTTACAGTTGGCCGGACGGAGCGGAAAAAATCGATGTCGTTTCTTTGATTGGTCGTCATCATTTGAATCGTAATTGCAAGTAGGCGAAAAGGGGGAAGGAAGAAGGGGGAGGGGCCATTTCGAATGCAATAAAAATGTATTATTTCGAAAGCATCTCTTAGTGAGCTCAAAATTATGCATGCGACGTCCCACCGAAACGAACAATTTCAATCAAAGCCAGCGAACGACGTCCTTATTCAGCGCGCGATTGTTTGTGCTTGGAAAAATATAAAATTCTCTTTGCCATTCGTTCCGTAGGAGAATATTTGATGGAAAAATTATTCCGTCGCTGCCATTCATCAATCAATTCGTTTGTCAGCTTTGTCGTTGGTTTGCTTAAAAATTCATATCGACGACGCAACGTATTTGTCTACCGCGTTCGACGAGAGTTCGCTCATTGGCAAAGGGAATATTCGTGTTGGAAATTCCGAGAAAATGCTCCGAGAGGAAAATCGCTTGTAATATTTTCCATTACCAAAGGACTGTTTCGATTACAACATCGCATCGCATAAATTGACCGAATCGAATTGCAGACACTCAAAATGGCTTCAATCCATTTCGTTTCGATTACCTGCGACACTTGGCTGCAAAATGGATTCGATTCGTTCACTCGAATGGAATGTCACAATTCTTATTTTCCAGTCGATTCGGTCTGTAGATTCGGTGTTGATGGCACACTGCTTTTCACTTGAAGCGAATGAAATTAGTTGCTTGGAATTCAGTTGCTGATGATTGAACAGCTTCTTCGATGTGCTGCCACTGCCGCAAGCCATGACCGATTACGGAAATGTCTCGAAAATATCTGACAACTCGATCTTGCACGTCACTCTCGGCGAGCTCAGATGAAAAATGTTGACAATCAAAGTCACTTGAAATCGCAATGCCGTCAACTGAATGCCAGCGCTCGCAAACGATGCGGATTTGCTGAAACGAAATTCCAAAGTTGAACAGCAACGCCGAATGGGCCACAGATTCGAATAATGAATGGCGAAATGAGCGAGTATTAGCAAGAAAGTTTCCGACATGGAAAAGTATTTAAGAGGAAGAAAATCACGTTATTGCCGGAAAATTTGTGTGTTTTCTCGGTCGGCGGAGGGATAAAAACACCGCTCGCAAATCCCGTCCGCCCACCAGCAACTACTGCACGACGGCTCACCGGCACGGTGATTCGTTTTGCCATCCTTTCGTGCCGATGGCAATTCTTCGGGTTGATCTTTGTCGCATTCAACAATGGCAGTGGAAAATAGCTCCATTAGACATTCAACCGAAATGAAAGCATTTAATTTACGACAGTTGAATGGGATGGAGATCGTTTACCCGCAAAACACATGTTTGTCATTCCCCTCGACTCAGCACCGAGGGCTGCGTCGGAATTTTCTTCATAAATTCCACAGAACGAGCGAGAACGTCTTTGAAATGCCAACAGCTCAATTGCGTTTCCATTTTTCTGACGTTTGTTTTAACCGCTTTGAGCCATTTTCACGAAAAGTATTACAACCTTTTTCCAAGCAACCGAAATCACTTATTTTCTTTTCATTCTTGTTGTCAAACCGGAACGAAACAATTAACGAGGGAAGCTGTGTGTAAAATATGCATTTTGGTTTTTGATTTGACGTCTGCGTTGTGTCCAACAAAAATGGCGTCGCTTCGGTGGCGCGGGCGGAGGAGGGTCCTTGAAACGCAACGCAGGCATTGCTCTGCGTTTCGAGTGATGACAACCAACGACAAGGAAGGCGGGATATCGCCTTTGAATGGTTTCAAACGATAGCGTTGTGTCATGCAACTCGGCGAACTCAAATTGTATTTCGTTGCACAAATGTTTGTGGAAAAATTATCCAAAAACAAATTCAGAAAAAAATCCTTTTCGCTTGCATTCTTCTGGCAAAATGGGTTCCCTCCCTATCTTCCTCTCTCACTCTTCTCACAGTAGAGAACTGTGAAAAAGAAAAAAAAACTGAATAAAATGTGAGCAAAAACTGTGTGAATATCGGCCGAGACACCATAAACGGCTGGCGAAGACAAAAGGGGGCGAGAGCGAAGATGACGAAAAAAAAAAATGCGAAGCGAAAAGTTGGAAATTTATGACGAAATTTCTGCTTTAGAATGAATCGAATTGTGAAACGCTATCATCTTATAAATTTTCGTGTAACGCAGTAAAAAATTCGCCTTCCGTACAAAGCGTCCCGCTGAACATTAACAAAATGACAAAGTCGATTGCGGCGTTCGCTCCCCCGCCCCGTCTGCCCTGCCGCCTTGCCTTCATCTGCATTCTTCGTCGCGACATTTCGACCGTTTTTTGGTCCTCTCCGACTGCGTTCACACCGAAAAACAACATCGTCGAAAATAAACATTTCTTTTATCGGGAAAATTGAAAAGTTTGCTCAAGTTCATGTTCGATGCGAACCGGTCGTAATGTTCATATAATGCGCCATTGCAAATTGTTAACGAATTTTCGTGCAGCATTTGGCTCGAATGGATGTTCGCTGTCGGACGGAGGGCCGTCGATGATTGATGATGGTTGCGACAGGGTAACTGAAGGCGTTTGATATTTCGCCATTCTTTGCTGTTTCGGAGAAACCTGCGTTGAGCGCCGGCTGACAATTAACCCTCAAGTCGTGATTTGCTCGCGAAATCCCATTGCAAATGAGAGCGAATCAAATTAAGGCCTGATTAATGCAAATAATTACGACGCTTACAATAATCGCCGTCAGCCGAATCCAAATTTGAGTTCAGTTGATTGCACCATTCGGGGTGGCGTTCCTGGATTTCGGTCATGCAAATGATGTACACGTTCATATTCGGCAACCAGCGGAACGGCAACGCATTGTTCAAACCGAATGAAATAAGCTAAGCGAATGCACGTAGTCGAAACCAAAAACCAGCATTAAACCAAACAGCAACAGCATCCATTTCGGTGAATCCATTCTTTGTCGATTGCTTTGTGCATGCCACAACCGGCTGCACGGTCAGTGCTTATGACGATGCCATTCTAATATTTTATGCGAACATTGCACACACACAATGTGAGCAGAGCTTTCAAATGGTGTTTTCGCTTCGGTATCAGATTCAGAATAAATTGTTAATTGCTTTCGTTCTCACGTGAGCATTATTTCATCAGCGGCACAATGCGAGGTAACAATGGCCTGGCGTGAATGACCAATACGCCCGGCCATTCAGTCAGCGATCTCAATTCCCCGCTCAAGAATTCCGCAAGGCTCGGTGGACATCGACCTCTCCACTGAAGCAGGCAATGGCAATTATTTTCCATTTCAAGATTAAAATGTCATGCATTTCCTCATCACGCTGTCACAATTCCGGCTTCATCAATTATCCACATCGAGTGAAACGGCAAAGGATTAAAAATCAATCTTTCTGAATCGCCTCATCAGATGGAAATTGCATTCGCTGGCTGGGAGAGCGCTCGGTGATGATGCAGAGCGCCATCAGCACTGGCACAGACATCCACCAACATCGGCACGAGAAACGATTGAAATATTGAAAATTTTTAAGCGTTTATTGGCTCATGCGAAAATTCAATAAAAGTCATTTGCATTCCATCGTTTTTACTTCTAATGGGAATTTCATCGAGAGCGACTGCATTACCTGTGAGCCGTGTGATTGAAACCGGCAGAATATCGATCGATAGCCTCCTTTGCATGTTGTCGTCCTCAAAACTACGTCGCTTCCAATTAATTACATTTTTCCAGTCGGGAAATATTGATTCAAGCCGTTTTCGAATTTCAGTGAATTTGACTTCACGGAAATTTCGGATGAGAGATGGAAAGCTGATGATTTCTACTCCCCCGAATTTGCCGCATGAACTTCGCCGAAATCGAATAAATATCGATGAAGTCATCGTGCCCCGCATCACTCTCGTCGCCCGCGACAAACAAATCTGTTTATCCAAATTCCAGCAATCGGGCACGATCCAAATTCCTATCGATTGAATGCGGTTTGCATGCGATGCCGAATACATCCGCTTTGGATCCTATTCGGCAATTATCATTGAATTTACTCTTTCGAAATTAATTCATTCAACTTCATCCGGCTGTCGAATGGATCGCTATTGTATGTCGAGTCGTACATGTGCGGCAATCGCATGTATGCGAGACACATTCAATGGAACGCATCACATTTTATGGAGACCGGTAATTGCGTTGCAGAAATCAGTGACGCAAGCGAATAATGCACCAACTCCTCGCACAGCAACAATCTAACGGAAAACAAGGCACGCGGGATGGCCTCAAACCCAAGTCAGTTCGAAATGGAATGTTTACCGAGCCACCGGTAAAGCTATTGAATTGTCGTTAAATAACTTTGAATTCACGAAAAGCTGGCTCTTTTGTTCGGTCGACAGTCGGGAAAAACCATTTTCAATTAACATTTTCGTTAAAGTAATCATTTTCGCGTTGATTCGAAGCCGGTTCGTTTGCTCAGCGTTAATTAATTCCGGAATTGGAAACACATTTTTTCTTCGTGCTCCGTCCCTTTCCGCTCGCTCGCAAATGGCAACCATTCGTGTTATTTCATTCAACGAGCTTGGCCGAAGAACAAGCGATTCAGATTAACTTTGAGAGATTGATGGCAAATAAATCGACGAGGTGAATCGATTTGTTATTCCGTCGTCGCTTGAACGGTCAGAGGTGGAAATGTCGAATGGAGCTTTTCAACTCCGGGTCGCAGGCAAATAGCAGGAGACTCTTCAACAGCTTAATGAAATGCAAATTTGAATTATTGAGAGTTCATTAAGCGAAAAGCGACGAGGGAATTTAAATCTCAATGCTGGTTATTGGATTTCCGGTCACGTCTCAGGTGGATATCGTTTTCGGAAGATGCCCTTCGTGAATCAAACGCTGAAGAGGGGCGTGTTTATTGGCACATTCTTCCGAACGTCGCTCAATCAAAACCTCACAATCGCTCCCAACGAATGATTAATTACGCGCTCCGTACCGAGGATGGAGTGCAATTAATTAAAGTAATTTGCCATCAAGTGCTGTTGTGAACTTTATTCGAAACAATATTCAACACATGGACCGGCAACAATTCCACTTTGTCGATGAAGC